>JAWQUT010000319.1:343025-359922 GCA_033807755.1 Ellobium chinense
ACCTCAAAAAAAAAATCAGTTTGATTTGTTATTTTTTTAACAATAGATGTATTCTGTAATTTGTATTTACTCAGACCACTGAGTACCTTTTCTTGATAGCTGCCATTGCAAAGACTCGGTTTAAAAAAAAAAAAAACAACCAAAAATCTCCGATGAGGAGACCTACTTTCCTGTTCCGGATTGTCATTGTTTATCAAAAATATCGCTGTAGAGGGGATCAAGATGTTAAGAGACATTGCTTAGCCTTATACTTGTTTACTTCACTCTTGGCGGGCAAATGGCAATGAGCACCACAAGGGTATCCCAATAGACATAGTACGTGACGCACTGCAAACTAATTATACCACAGTAATGAACCACACACTCTTAAAGGAACACAACTGTCCAAAATCCAATTCCTACGAAAACAAAATGAGTACGCATTGCAAAACATACAATAATAAAAAAAATTAATAATAAATTATAATTTATGATGTAATTGTCTAAGTTAAACAAATGATTCAACCAAACTACAAATATTGTCAGGAAAATGATAGACACAAGTCAGCCTATTAGGATTAATAAATAATAAGATGGGATACGTTGGGATAAGTTGACATAGATATTCAGTGTATCCACAAAACCATCGTGTGTTGTGTTTATACAAAGCCCAATTCCATTGGATATCCCCCCCCTGGCTTAGTTGTCGAAAGATCGAAAATTGTATAAACGCAGCTGCAATGGTTGCTAATCCCTACGTCACAACACCGAGCGAATCAGGGGCAGAGAAGCCAGCGGTTATTCTTGGGCACAGGGAAATAAAACAACAGTTCTCGCCCTTCCATAACTGCTGCCACTTTACAAAAGCCATGACCCGAATAAAATGTGTATATCAGTATATCATAAGTATGTACAATGGCCGTGTGTATACATCCGGTTGGCTATTATATTACAATGCCAGCGCCATGTGGATATTCAGGTATTCCGTAAGTAATATGTGTTAGTGAATTTATAGATAAGGCAAACCCCACAGTCTCAGAGACAGAGAGAGAGAGAGAGAGAGAGAGAGAGAGAGAGAGAGAGAGAGAGAGAGAGGAGAGAGAGAGAGAGAGAGAGAGAGAGAGAGAGGCCGACCCATTTGTAACTTCAGCAGACATAGTATGCAAAGAGACATGTCACAACAGAGATGCATTACTTTGCATAATCTGGCAATGAAAGAGCAAAGTTTGCGTGGGGAAGAAAAAAAGTCCTGTTGAGAAAGATTTTTCAGGTATATCTCACCGCTTAAAAAAAAAAAAATATGAGCCTCATTTAGATCGTGATTGTCTCAGGAGATCTATTCTGCTATAAGACCAGAAGCAGGAATATTATTTCATGTAGTCTGTTGCGTAGTCGCATAAATCACAGTCAATTTCTCTCTTTCTTAAGATGATGCAGCGTGGTGTTGGAAATAGATGATTGCTCACTAGAATATTTTTTTTACTCATGGCAAAAAGAAGCGTTGACCCAGTATCAAAGCATGATATGGCACAGAACGCATCCGCCAAACAGGGGGCATAATTACTATTACACTCCCTAGCCAATTCATCTGTTGGAACTAATCAAGTACCTGCCTCCACAAAACACCTGTGTATGCGTGCCTATGTGATGGGCTGGCCGTTATTCAATGGTCTAGGTTTGGTTTTGGCTTTCTTGCAAGTGTCTAAAGACAGTGTCTCTTCTTGAAGTCTTAAATTCCCCCCAAAAAAATTGCACTCGACCTTAACAGTGAATAAGAGCGCACGGGACTGAGGGTAAACCGCAGATGCTGACTCATTCTATCTGCGCTGTATGCACGCGTAAGCGCGGAGAAATGAGGAAGTGGGAATTAACAAAAAGAAAAAAAAGGATGGATGGGCTGATATTCAGATGAGCTAATTACTGAGAGCTAATTACTGCCTTGAATCCACTTTTTTTTCTTTTAATGGTCTCCTTCTCTTACACCTTGTGTACGTTTCTTGTTGCTGCGTGTCAGTCGCAAATGTGCACACCTACTAGACGTTTCTTAGAAACAAGCGCTACATTTGTTTGGTACCTGCATGCGCTCGACAGGGAAGGAAGGTACCTTTACCCTGTGGACGGTCCCGCAGAGATTCTAAGCAACGGAAATATCAGTCTCTAAGCAAGTCATGACGGTGGTCGCGGCTAATGCGGAAGTGAAAGAAAAGAGTTCACAGACTTGCGAGTAGTGTTTGCTATACGCATATCGTTGCCTCACATATTAGCAAACCTACCCTCTTGCCACATCCGACACAAAGCCGTTAACAAAATGTTACTCTGGCAAATTTAAAACAGTAGATGGTGGCCGCCATTTTGCCGAGCTCTCACTTGCAATGTACGCAAAGGATGTCACATTTCTAACAAAGGTCTAGAAGATGCACACACTTCCCCGCCGCGACTGACTCGCAGCAACAAAAAAAGTGCGCCAGGATTTCACTAAGAGAGAGAGGGAGAGACAACGACAAAGAGAGAGAGACAGAGAGAGAGAGAGAGAGAGAGAGAGAGAAAGAGAGTTTGTCAGAGTCATCATGAAAATGAGCGGGGAATCAGGTAGACTACCAAGGCAGAAACAGACTAAGAAGTCATATCATTATGTGAGTAATATTTGCATTCCTCCTGAATATGGGGTTGCCTTGCCAACTGTACTTGCATACGAGTTTCAATTCAAACAAGTTTACACGCATGTGCATTAGGTCTGACTAAAAAGTAATCATTTACCCTATGAATCCTACTCACTATGAGTATCTCCTACAGGCACCGGGACATGGTAATCATTTAATCATATACTCACTATCGCAAACGCGGGTAAAGTCTTTGGGCTTGAATCAACAGAATTCGTTTTCTGTAATTATTAATGGACAACTCCATAATCCACTGTCTGTGTCCTCGTCTCCTGGCAAGAAGACAGCCTTGCTAGACTGGATAGTGATTACTTCCCCGGATACAGCTGCCTAAATGATGATAACTAAGAAGTAGGAACCACTTAGATACACAAGAAGCCTCGTACCCGGTACCCGTGAGTATGGTTACCATGAGTACTATTATCCGCGATTACTCTATGAATCGGGGTTGGCACAGGCCTATTGCACATGGTAGCATAGTTCTGCCCATACATAACATCCTAGGCATGCATCCACACTCCCTGCTGGTGCTCTAGGCTTTTTATATAAGCTCTAGATCAGCTTTTCATTTTCATGGCAAACTTAAACACAACCTCACTATCTTTCTTGCTGTCAGCAGACTTGACATCAGGGGTTATGCTTTTTTCGGATCGAAATCCTTTTTCTGCCAAACCGTTCACAGCATCAGCCGAGACACACTTTCGAAATTTCCCAATATTTTGTACCCTGTTTGGATCCTGTTCGAAGCAGGAGTAAAGTTCATGGAAGCTGTGTGGTCTCTCGCTCAAAGAGCCAGTCTGGATCTTCCTGTTGGCTGGACGGACTCGCTTTGTAGGTGATTTAGGAGATTCATCCTGTCCTTTAGCAGCAGAAGAATCCTGGGGTCCTGAAACGAGGGTCAGCGTGCACGGAGCAAGTGCGCCGACTGTCTTGGTCATCCTGGAAATCACCTTTGGCGACCCGACACCCTGGCCGGTGCTGGATTCTCCAATGGCTTCAGACACGCTCTGTTTATCTGGGTCAGATGGTTGTCGTTTCCATGGCTGCAGCGGTGGCCTACTAGGCGACATGGGTTGTGGAGATGACGTCCCCGAACTCGTGGCTTTTGCATCTGGGTCGAGGATTTTCCTCTCCAGAGCTGAGATGATAGTGGATTTGGCGAGAGGAGCATTCCTGCCGTCAATAACGAGGGTGGGTGGCACTTTCTTCTCGTCAGACTTTGTCGTATGGCCTTTCGGCTGGCTGGATGGTAACTGTGTCTCTGTTCTGACAACAGTTGTGTCTTTAGACGGGGCTTGTCCTGACTGCTTTGACTTCCCATCGTCGTCGTCGGCTTCTTCGTCATCTTCTTCATTGACAGATCCAGAAAGATCAGGGGCGCTCCGTGTCCCTTGACGTTTCTTGAGTTTGTCACCGCCTTCTTCGCCCGCGTTGAATTTGTCCAGCATCATCGCCACTCCCATGCCGAGTCGCCTTCTCCCCCTTCGCCCACCACTGGAACTGCTCTCCGAGTCCTGAACATCTTGCTTTGGGGTCGTTGTCAGGAGCTTAGGCTGAGCACCATCGAATACAGGAGGCGAAAGATTGATACTGGCGGTGGAAGCAGTGGAAGATGAGGTAAGATTCAAGCCACTGCTGACACTGCTATCACTGACTAAATTGCCCTTTGCGCCGGGTAGAGAAAGCACCACGCCCTTCTCGGGTTCCGCTTTGGAAGACAACGCCACTGGTGTCGTTTTCGTCGGGGATGTTGGCGCTGGCAACGAAATTTCTGTTCGCACACTGGGTTTGGCAGCAGTCGGAGGCGGAACTTTTCTCGAGGAGGCTGGAGAGGAGACAGAGGCTGGTTTTATATCTGTTTCTGATGGTTTTGGGGCGTTCTTTTCTTCAACCACCGGAACGGCGGACGCCTCACTTGGGGCATCTTGGAACATTTGAGGCGGCTGTATTTTTACATCCAAGTCCATGCCACTGTTATATATAATTCTTCTGGTGACTTTTGGCGAGGGTTGCGGGGACGGAGGCATTCCCAAGACCTTGTCTCCGCTCCCTCTTCTGGCTGCCCTGTCATCCTGTATAATTTTGTTATCCTTCACTGGCCTGACTCGTGTACGTTGCCGAGTAGCTGGGGAGGCTGAGGATGGCGAGGCTGTGGCTATACTGGCTGTCATCGTAGTCGTGGTTGGGCCTGTTGTATTAGGGACCAGACTTGCGGTAGCCGTGCTTTCTAATGCCGAGCTAAGCAAGTCGACGGTGTTTGAATCGAGCCCTGGAACAGATTTAGACCTTATTTTCTTTGCGTTTGAGTCCTCTTCGCCAGAGGCGTCTTGAACTTTTGACCTGAATCTTCCACCTCTGGGCTTTGCCTCTTGTGGCTTCGGGGCGGTAGCAGGTGGGGCTTTGGTCGCGGATGTATCATCTGTGCCAGACGTAATGGAGGTCTTCACTGGTCCAGCAAAATTTGGCCCAGTCACATCGCCAGGTTTAAGCGTGATCTTGAACGTTTGCTTCTGTGTTTCAGGCGCGGTATTTTCTTGACTGCTTCTTTCCGCGGCGCGAACAATTAGGTCTGTGGTGTGGTTTACTTCATCAACGATGGCTTGGAAAGACTTGGATATGACATCAAACTCTGATTCCGTCTCCAAGTCCTTCTTTGACTTGGTTTCCAGCCCAGGTATGAACACGGACGATATTCTTGTCTGCATCGGTCGAAGATGTTCTGATTTTGGCAATGGAGCTAAAATGAAGTCACTTGATTTACTTGGTCTGTAAGGCTTATACTTTCCTCGGACAGGAGGGTGTGTGAGGTCGTCACTGTTCAGTTCTAAACTATTATATATTCTGTCGAGCTCTGACAGAGCGTCAGAAAGTTTGGATCTTTTGGCTGTATAATAATCTTCAAATGTTGCAGGCTCACTCTCTTGTGATTTCGTTTCTGGCGTAAACTTTTTCAGAGACGCCAAGATGGAATCCAAACTGTTTTCATCAGCTGCATGAAGTTTGGTCCGGATGTCGCTGATCCTACGCTCCACATTCTGTGCCAGATCCCGGAGGTCGTCCATGGATTCATTGACTTGTTGAAGTCTGGACGCTGTCGCGCTAGGCTCTGATCCTTCGTTTGCACCTGTAGCTTGTTTATCGTTCGCGAGCTGTGGCTGATAGAACCAACTAGTAGCCTTTGTATTGGGGCCTCGACTTGTATCCAACCCTAAGTCTTTAAATGACTCATATACAGACATCCCGTACAAAGATTCTGGGCCTGGTTGATATGCTGTCGATCTGAAGGGCTCTAAGGCTTTCTGGATGTCATCGAGAGCACTTGTGCGCGACTGCTTCAGTGGTTTTGGTGCTGCTATTGTTTTGGTGGTGACAGCCGGTGATACCGTGGATTGGATGGGGGTGAAGACTGAAGAGGTCTTACGTATCTCTCCTGGCTGGATATTAAAAGTTGATTGTGAGGTCACTGTCGTCGATTTGGTGCTATACGGTTTGAACTGAGTTGGAAGTGCATCCAAAGACGACCTTCGCTTTTGTTCAGGGGCGACTTCTTCAGTGTCTGTTTCAACTACCAGTCCCGTGCTCAACAACTTTTGTTTTAGTAAGTTGGGATCTAACTGATAATTGTTGACGCCTCCTGGCAACATCTGAGACTGCCGATTTTGTTGCTGGGCCTGCTGCTGTTGATGTTGCTGCTGCTGTTGCTGCCGCTGATAAAATTGCAATGGCTGTTTTGTCTGGGCTGGAATTGGCTCCGTGCGCAACTGGACAAGACTACTGCTTTCGAAGGGCTTCGCCACCTGCGAATGGGAATCAACAGTAGATTTGTTGGTATTAAATGTGAATTGACCGCCCTCGAATTTGAAGCTCGGTTGAACTGAATCATGTTTTGATGCATAGCTTGACGCATTAGATGCTGAAGCGGTGAAATCTGAATCCAAGGCTCTCTTCTTCGGACTTAACTGCTTCCTTTCCATTGAAGATTTATGTATATCATCCAGAACTTCATCCAACGCGCTGACTGCATTAGAATGCGATTTCTCGTTAACGTTGATAGATAAGGGTGTGATGTTCGGGGTGTACAATGACTTAGATCTCTGCATTCGTTCTTTTGACGACATTACGTTTGTTCGAGGCTGATTTGGCAAAGTGGAACTGTGAGGTGCAACCAGTTCCACTTGGTGCTGCGATCGAATTGGCTCAGCTAGGTGTGCGCCCTCCTTCGCATTTCCCACACTTAGATGTCCAGCCATGCTGTTAGGGTCAAACGATGTCATCTCTTCGATTTCCTTCCAGAAAGGGTCCTCTGAGAAAGGTATAGTTTGGAGAGTGCGAGCTGTGACACGCTCTATACTGACAGGAACTCCTTGAGTGCTTTCAAGATTCGGAGACCAGACGTCGGAATCTTTGTACTTTCTCTGATATCCGGGTAAAACTGACGACAAATCCGAGGATTCAGAATCCCTTTGTGACGGCGATTGCTTGGAGGGGCGGCTCAGTTTCGCCGAGGCGGTGGACACGGACTTTTGGTCATCCTCTGATGTCACGGTGGTCGAGTCCGTGTCGAAACGACGTCTTAGGTTAATCACGGAATCTGATCTGACGTTATTGATCTCGTCTAGTTCCTCTTGATACCTGGAACCTCTCTTAACAGCATCTCTAACATCAAGGTTGGTAGGCCTCGCTGTAACCAAAGGCTCCGTTTGCGAGGTTGGCTGATAGCTTGAAGCCAGTGGTAGTGCTGGTTGGTATGTAGCCTGTACTGGCCCGCTCGAGCTTGGAAGAGCTGACTGGCGATTGGACAGCATTTGCTGCCGAAGCTCATTAGCACTCAGGAAAGGTTTCTCTTGTCGTATCGTGATGGGCGTTTGGAAAACTGAACTGACGCTCTGGGATTGAATCCCTAACCGAGGCCCGGTCTGGGGATCCTGGATGACCTGAAAGAACCTGTGTGCATTCGTCTCAACAGAGAATACTTTGGGCGAGCCAGACTCCCCACTTTTGTATATTGATGTATCAGAGCTGAAGGGCCGGGGTCTGGAAGGTGGAGTGTACGTTGATTCTTTGGGATAGGAAGATCCAAAGTCACCCTGTTTACCCAGTAAAACAGATTTTCGTACTTCGCTGGGC
Organism: Ellobium chinense; assembly: GCA_033807755.1. Classification (NCBI taxonomy): domain Eukaryota; kingdom Metazoa; phylum Mollusca; class Gastropoda; order Ellobiida; family Ellobiidae; genus Ellobium; species Ellobium chinense. The sequence continues at coordinate 350,792 of JAWQUT010000319.1, forward strand.
AACATTAGAGGTTCACCCTCATTCTCTTGGATAGTCGTCAAATTTAGGTTTTTCTTGTCACCCTCTCTCTGGCCATCCTGCTTCATTTTAGTTTCCCATTTTTTCACTCTCTCGGACACTTCAATATCGTATTCAACATCAGAAAACATACCTTTGTCCATTTGTGGCGACTGAAGCAAATTACCTGACCCTATGGCTGTTCTGAGGTTTATGTCACTCACACAGCCTCTTGCATAGGCTTGCTCTGGGTGAAGACTGTTGCTCAAGTAGTTGGGGACGACCACTTGTGCATTCAGCTGACTGTCTGATTTGGACAAGTCGTCTCGGTCGTAATATTCACTGGTAGGTCTCGAAATCCGGGCATGACTGTCGTAGGAATACTTTCTGGGTACAACATCTGGCTGGGCTCTCAGCTGGTTTTCATAGGCATAACTGGTCTGGTAACTCACTGCACTTGAGGGTCCGATTTGTATAACCGGTGGCCCCAGCTGGCTGTTGTCATGGTGAGTGTCGCTGGGCATCGACACGTGAAACTGTATGCTCGTGCTCGCCTGAACTTGGATAGAAGGCTGGTCGTGGAGACTCGGGGCGGAGGCTGCGTGACCGGAAACTCTGCGGGGATCAGGCAAGCTTGAGGACCTCGAAACACTGCTGCTGGCGCTCTTTTTGGGTTTGGCTTTGTCAATCTCGCTGTCCAAATACTGAATGTTAGATTCGATAAGCTCGTCTAAAGAGTCATCGCTGTTGCTAAACACACCAGCCTTCGGCACCGGTTTTTTAGGGATTTTCTGCAGCTGTGATTTTGGCTTCTCTTCACGAGTTGATTTGAGTCTCATTTCGGCCGCGTCATTGAATTGTGAGGGAGATCGTGACGTGCCGGCCGAATGCGAGAGACTTTGGCCGATCGGTGGGTTGACCCTCGCTTGAATGTGGCGAGGAGTCTGTGAAAGAGTCATGGGCTGGCTAGAAATCCTCGGCGTCATTGAAGTCTGTGGGGTCGAGTCGAGGATGGAGTCAGCCGAAGACATGCGAACCTGTGTGGTGTATCGGCGATTGGTGACCTCCGGGGAACTGCTGTACAGAGCCCTCGTGGTCTGGACCGTCGGTTCCGGTATAGTGTGAAAAGACTGGCGAGCTCCAGATACATTGGGCGGCGGGGGTCGGGCTGGGGCTTGCTTTTGGCTGGGGCTTTGCTGGGTGACGGACTGTTTTTGTTGGAGAAATGAAGGCTGCTGGTTCAGACTGCGGGTCACATCCGTCGAAGGCACTGCTATTCTGGACGTGGGCTGGAAAGCTTGGGTTACACTGCGAACGTTAGCCGGGTAGACCGACTGTGTATTCTGTGCTGGCTGGGTGAATGGCTGGGGAGCGAAGGATGGTATCTGGGTCACAGGGGTTATTTTGGGGCCATAAAGGGGTCGTGCAGGGGCTGCTGAGCGGGACTTCTCCACCTCTGTGTTCGTTACAGGAAATCGTTGCGGTCCAGCTGGCGAAATGGTATAGCTTTGCTGCTGCTGCTGTTGCACCAGTGGCTGCAGCTGACGTTGCAGATCACCCCACTGTAGGCTCTCGCTAGTTCGCTGAACCGATACATTCTGTGTATTGAGAGATCTGGTCTGCTCCCCCAGGCCACTCTGGATGGCTCTCTGACGCAACCTCGATATCCTGGACGCCGGTGTATTCTCTTCATCCGACGTCACGGCTAAATTTATCCTCTTCTTCCTCATTTCCTCCAGTTTTTGATATTTGCTGCTCCCTTTACTACCACTTCCACCATCTCGGGAACTAGATCCCCCTAAGCTACCACTGCTGGCGTCTTCGTTGCCATAGTAAGTCCAGCTATCTCTGTTCTTGGCAACACCATTCTCCGCCCCACTCAGCCGTTTCTCTGCTTGTTTAGATCTATCTGACTTCTTCACTCTCCGGACGACTAACGGATTTTTAGTCCATCTCTTAGGGTCACTGTCAGAATCAGAGTCAAATCGTCCTGTACAACCAAGTGTCTGTCTAGGATTTCTGTCACTATCGTCGGATTCGGATGAATCTAGCTGTCTTCTCCCTCTTCCTCCACCATCGTATATGAGCTTCTTTCCTCCTTCTCTCTCGTCCATGGACTGCCGGACCCTTCTACTGGGGCCCTCGCTTCTCGATCGTCTCTTCAACTCAGATCGCTCCAGTTCGTCAGCGGCACGAAAGCCGTTGCGTTCCCGTCGACCCTGGCGAGTAATGGCGCGTTCGGCCATACTGGATTCTGGATCGGACAAATTGTGAACTGTTCGTGCCGCTGGTTCTTCTTTCGGCCGTTGCTGCTGAGGCTGCTGATGCTGTTGCTTCTGTTGTTGTTGCTGCTGCTGCTGTTGCTGCTGCTGCTGTTGCTGCTGCTGCTGTTGCTGTCGTTCTTGTTTTTGTCCCTGTTGCTGTGTTTGTGGTTGTCGTTGTTGTTGTTGTTGTTGTTGTTGTTGTCGTCGTTGCTGTTGTGTAGGCTCTGTTGACTGTGTTGACTCTCCCTCTGGTTTTCGTTGAGCCTTGTAGAATGTGAAATTTTGTGTCTGTACAACTGTGGCTGACTGGTGCTGGTGTTTGCCAATACTCCGCAACTTCTCATCAGCAGTCTGTGGAAGAGACAAAGAGAATAAGAATCATTTTCACGATAAGTTGTATCTCCAGTGGAGCTAAATGTTTACGGTAAGTAAGTGTTGTTAAGACAACGAAAGTGATGTGAAGCGGTGAATGTATCCACTGTGAGAGAACAGCTGAGGAAAGAATGAGCAAGATGAAGAGTCTATGCACTTCAAAGCAAAATGGTGTGTGCTCATGATTGCCGCTACCAAACTCCAGCTATATAAAATAAAGAGCATTTCCTCTCTTGAACCCTGTGGACACGCCACAGATCAGCACAGCACGTGTAGAACCAAATACGCATGGCAGGTTTTCAGAATTACACTTCACTTTACAACATCGCAAACACAATCTTACAACACACAACGCTAGCAACACAGGCTGTAAGAGCAAATCCTAACAATCCCTTCCACATGCATGCACACTTGCACTATCCTAGTCTTTCAGACAATATCTTTTCTTCCTGGAGGTGTTTTTTTTTTAACAAGGCAGTGTGATGCTGGCTTGCATGATGAAGTAGACTATGTAGGTAGTTCTGGTATGATATATAGAACAGAATGAAAGATGGAATAAATCACTGTGCACAGTATCTGTCATTCATTTAATCTACGGCATAAGGCACTAACTAGGGCTCTACGTTGAGTGCATATCTTCCGTAAGGGAGGCAATGGTGAGAATGTATCATTTTATAACGTTAGGAACTCCTATCTCCATCATCATCGTCATCATCATCATCATCATCATTATCATTTTCATCATCACCATCATCATCATCATCATCATCATCATTTAAAACTGAGAAAAAGTAAAAGCTCAACCTTAATTCAAGGAATTTATTTTAAAAATCTAGTTAAGAAATAAGACCGAAAAACGTTTCGGTTTTAAGGCCTTTATCAATAGAATGAAACAAGAATTATAACGTTTGTATATTGAAGCAACCACATCATCTTCATCATCATCATCATCATCATCATCATTATCATAATGCTATAACAAAGCCAGGTGGACACATCCACGTATCATCAATGCATTTCATTATGAAATCACCCACACTCATGAAATCTGACAAGCCACCGTTTTCATAGATGCCGAGATCCCTATTAACCCGAGTTTATCTATTTAGGGAGTCCTATATTAAAGAAAAAAAATGGAAAAGTTCGTGTCATCAAGTAACTCCAAGTTATTGTTTTGAATTTGCAGAACCAAAGGTTGTGTCCCTTTTGAAGAGTTAACAGTATGTTGCGCGCGTGAAATCTACTGTTTAGTTGTGTTCGCCTTGATAAGCTCTAATTATTGCCACCATGTATGTAAAATAGTGAAAGGGCATTATGTCAGAGTACAGATTACGCGTGCCATAGAAGGAAACTCATTTGACAACACTGAGACCGTACAGTTTGGTTGGCTGAACGGAAAACTACAGAGCATCATTTTCAAAAATTCTCTCACCCTCCCTAACCCCCAACACCCTCTCCCTTCCCCCACCCCTTAAAAACAACATCATTAAATCAACCAGAGGTAGAAGTTCACCAGCTAACCCTCGCTGGGGATCTATCTGAATGGAGATGAATCTGGAGATTAAAAAACCTAAATCCGTCTCTTAGTCTAGGTCCGCATCAAAAAACAAAATGAATTGTTTCGATTCGGTGTAAGTTTCTATTTAGTTTGTAAGTTATCCAGGCAATTACTCGCGTATACGTTTTCCGATTATTATTAACCCGAAGCCCAGATCACTGAAAAACAATCTCAACTCCCTGTGGAGCCAAAAGTAGCGCCTCTTTTTATAGAAACTGATCACTAGCATTCTACATCCAGTATTCCATTCCGACCGACATATCGCTTCTCCATAGAAAAGAAAAAAGTCAAGCCCTGTAGAATATTGCTCATTATTAAGATTGGCACCTCAGAGTACATACTATTGTCTTAGACAATATTTAGGAGAATAACACAATTTCTCTTCATGCCGCTCATGTCTACAGAAACACTTCTCAGGCAGAAACTACGTACAGGATGAACACTTGAGATGTCATCTTAAATCTCCCCCCCCCCCCCNCCCTTCCCCACAACAGTCTTCCTATTAAAATCTATTTCCACACTATTCTGACAAAATGACGAACACAGTTAGGACAATAGTTTGTTTTTCAGTCCTCTGCCAAAATGGCGGTTATCTACACATCCTCATGCCCTTCAAGATTTAGACAACAGACAATCCCCATAGAGAAGACAGGGTCTGGAAATACAGGCGCATGTCGTGTCAATGACGCATGAAAGATACGGCATTGTTCGCGCACAAACTTGACGTTAGTTGAGAATGCCAGAATTGCCAGCTAAAAAGCCAAAGTGCCAAAGACGTGTGTGCGTCGATAGTCGGCAGCGTCTTGCAGTGGCGTCGCTAAAGGTGACTCAGTGGTAAGTAGCACATGAGAGGTAAGGAGCAGCCCTGCATCTTGTGTGTATGTGGGGCGAGAAGGGGGAGGGGGAAGGGGGATAGGAGAGAAGAGTAAACGCAACATTTAAACAGTATACAGTAGAACATCGCGATCTCTAAATTTAAGACCGCAGATATTTGTGTTCTCAAAGTATTCGAACTTGTGAGGAAAATTTAATCTGGAGAAAAAAAGAGCAAGGGACAAGACCTATGCAGAGGATAAACAAATTCGAGAGACACAAACTTCTCAGAACCATCAGCCTTCTAGTCACTCATTTTCCACGTCAAGCCAACTCCCCAGCCCCCCCCCCCCCCCCCCNAAGACGTGTGTGCGTCGATAGTCGGCAGCGTCTTGCAGTGGCGTCGCCAAAGGTGACTCGGTGGTAAGTAGTACATGAGAGGTAAGGGGCAGCCCTGTATCTTTATGTGTGGGGCGGGGAGGGGGAGGGGGATAGGGGAAGAGAGGGAACACAACGTTTAAACAGTATACAGTAGAACATCGCGATCTCTAAATTTCAGACTGCAGATATTTGTGTTTGCAAAGTATTCAAAGCTGTGAAGAAAATTTAATCTGGAGAAGAAAAGAGCAAGGAGCAAGACCTATGCAGAGGATAAAGAAATTCAAGATAGTGAGAGACACAAACTTCTCAGAACCATCAGCCTTCTAGTCACTCATTTTCCACGTCATACCAACTTTCCAGCCCCCTCCCCCTTCCTTCAGCCCATCCCAAAAGCCCCAAGCAAACCTACGGTTGTCTTGATATTTCAAAGAAGAACAAAGTGCACATAACAGGTGCTGGGCTTGGCTGTTATTGTTCAAATGACTGTCTAGAACGTCTGAGGCATTTTCGCCGCGCAAGTTGTTTATAATTACTTTGTACTCCTGCAACAGGAGCTACTTAGCCTAAAAGTCGTAACATTTTCAGGACTGTTCTTTCGTCCCGCTTTGTTCTTCCCGCCATGATTATTGTTTTTATCGCACCACTTCTGAATGCTGACCTAGATCTTCCACAAGTCTGTCTTATGTTATGGCATGTTAAGTTAGTCCCCGATACCACATTATTTTCTTTGACAAAGGGACGGGAGTCTGACAACATTAATAAAAAAGACGTAGAGAAAATAGACTGGGCTTTGTCTTGACATGTCATTTCTTTGCTTTTTTAGTTTTACACTGACTTAGTCTAAATCCAGATCCAGTTCTTTGTTTCCATAATCTACAGTTTACAGACAGGAACGCCTATAGATTCTATGAAGCACTGTGGCCGAACGGTTACGGCAATGGACTCAAGATCTAAAGGCCGTGGGTTCGATTCCCTACCACGGACAAGCTGTAAGTGCCTTATGCATTTCATTCACATTTCCTCCATCCGTCTTTAAAATGGATACCTGGTTATAGGCATTGAAATATATCGTCATAATGCTAATGATCAGCGCCTATAGTGGCTGCGGCACTGTATGCTCCCCAGCCAGTTGAGAAAGTCCTAGAATAATCTGGCCTGCTTGGGTAATAATAGAGTGAAGTCGTGTGAGCGGGCACAGCCTGGATACGAGACTTATAAACCGTATTATTATTATTATTATTGTTGTTCTGTCTAGAAGGCAAATACAATTAGAGTTAGGGTGTGTAGCTATCGCTATCATAGTCAGTTACAATACTGAGCTTGCAAACAGAATGTCCCAGGACAGGAGATTAGCTTTCTTCAAAATGAAAGTGAAAAGGCGCTGGACAAAAGCAAAAAACAAAAAAAAATTCTCACAAATGTCCTCTGGCAATAGTGTTTACGGTAAGCCACATTCGTTCCTTCAACTTTTATCTCCAGTGCCCTACCAAAAAAAAAAAAAAATGTTAGCAGTACGGCTCCCATTACTCTGCTCTTGTTGTCTTGGAATCTACTAACATTTAGAACTAGGGTAGTGAGTACCTACATTTACTAACGAGGAAATGACTAGCTAGACACCCAAAGAAATTATGAAAACAGCTAAAACACACTCAGAGGGTAAAAGTACCTTCCAGCTAGATACTAGAGATATGTACGATCTGATTTGATAGAAGAAGCAGAGACAGAAATCAGCTGTTGACAGACTGAGTCACGGGGCACGAATGAAAATAAATATGTTCTACTTTCTCTCTCGCATTCCTGATATCCCTGTAATATTTATCTCTTCAGGCTGTCACTTTCTTTCTCTCGCACAGTTTTTCTCCTCTTCTGTGAGATACAGCATGCATGGACTTTTTTATTCCAGTTGCTTTGTTTCTTTACGTTTCTGCCTTCCTTTCTTTCTTGCCACATGTGCAAATCAACTTCAATACCAAACTCGGGGTTTTGAGAATGCATGATTTGCCAGACGCCGGGTATTTGTTAACCCTTCTGCTACGTACAATGTACATGTACTCTCGAACCCTTTGCTCAAAACAGCGCCTGTACGTAGGCTTGTGTACGCTCGATGATAGCATTCCTGCGTCGTATCAGATATAATCCAACGTCTATTTTTTTTTTAATGTAATGAACAATAGGTACATGGGCGCAGTATAGCCGTAATCGTGCTCAAGCGCCGTATAACCCTAACTCAAACAAACATATTGCCGCCAGAATATAATAATGTCGTAAGTCTTTATATGACGTTAAGGACATAAGACGGTATCATTTCCGGGCGTAGAGGCTAATGAGCTCACAGTAATTTGCTGACATCGACGTTTGTAAAGCATGAAGTAGCGAATGGGTTAACCGGGTTCATGGTAAGCGTGGGTGGAGCATGGGTGCAACAGAGTGACCACGAGGTCTCGGTTAGGCCAATAGAGGGTGGCCGGAAGTCCGGCAAATATTGTAAACAAACCCGAGAAGCTGACACATCCCCGGAGTTACGCACCTTGATTGGCAGAATGGAGAGTATGATTATGATGTGTGCAGTTGCGACAGTTGAGAAACTCCTTTCGTCTAAGTCGTTGTTAAGTCAAGACAAATAATTATAAGCTTCGTATCAGGATTTAGTTCTAAGTTGTTATGTCAATGTGGATTATATAAAGGTGAACGGAAATGACGTATATTTTTATCTCTGTATCAAAGCTATTGGAAATTGCACTGATTTCTAGAAGCATTCGGTGATTGGGGAAAGTTTTAATCCAGATGTTTTTTTGTTGTGAGAAGCCGGTATTTATTGGATCAATTTTGGAAAGGGAGGGATAGTGCGAGTGAGTGAGTGAGTGAGTGAGTGAGAACCCTCCCTGCACCCCTTTACGACAAATAGTGCCGATTTCGACAAGGTGATAAGCATTCACAGACGGAGCTTATCATAAATCTCGCGCTAGAAGAATACTCACTCTCCTCCGCGACACCGCCATCTAAAAATAAACACTTATCTTCATCTTGTCTACTATCGGTGTGAATATCTAGCCATCAGCACGGCTTCCCTCGGGCCTTGCCTGCGAACGTTGGCTATCGGGATATACGAAAACTCCGGAGTCTACAATGTGTTGGGGGTACTGGTACATACTTTTCTGTAAGGTTTGATTGCTCTTGTGCAAACAGGAAGTTGCCGTTGGTTTGATATATGGAAAGGATGCGATAGAGGAGGAGGAGGAGGAAAAGAGATGAGGTGGATGGATGGATGGATGGATGGATGGATGGATGGATGCAAGACCTACGTGAGTACTAAAAAAAACGAAGAGACTGACATGGAAGTATAAGCAACTCAGAAAAGTAATTGTGCGATAGACACAAATACTGCCAAACACACGGGAGATTAAGGTAATTAACAGCTTGACTGAGTGACATAAATGACTGACGGACATACACTACAATACAATACAAAGTCAAGTTTGCAAATCACAATGACAAAATAAAACCTCCCTTTACAAAACTGGATACAGACACACATATCGATTCACACAAGTACACAATACCAACAAGTGTTATATTATAACCTTTGAAGTAGTTTTGACCATGATTTCACGCTATGGTAAGTCTTGAATGAATCAATGAAAAGCTGCATCTTTAATTACATCCTCATCCAGTTTGTTCGCTCTAACCGTAATCATCACCCACCCCTTATGGTTATGGTTAAACTATGTCCGATGACCGGAATATGA
>JAWQUT010000319.1:406764-418468 GCA_033807755.1 Ellobium chinense
TGTGTGTGTGTGTGTGTGTGTGTGTGTGTGTGTGTGTGTGTGTTTGTGTGTTTTCCTCCCCCACTCTATTTTCTTTAAATATGGCATCTACTGTCAGTTAATCTGACTCATTCTCACGTGCACGACTGTACAGATAAAAACTTCAGCTAAACTTTCCTGCTTCAGATAGTATAATTACCTTCTGCCCCTTCCCTTAAGTCATTATTTTCTTTTCGTTTTAAACCTGCCACAGTCCAGAACGCGAAAAAAAACCGCATTATTTACGTGTGCAACAGCACAGCTTCAGTCTGGATCCGGCATTTTAGCTTCATCATTATCGCTATAGACTCGAAATATGCCAGGGCATGCCTGCCATCCTGTGGGTTATGCATCTACTAATTTTTCATTTTCTTACTGTGACTCTGAAACCAGAGATTAACACTAGCAATTATTATTCATACGACCTTGGCGTTAAAAGGAAACCATCATGCCGTTTGTGTTGTGGTAGTTGTCGCTCCTCTTTCTTGCTACTGTTGTTGTTGTTGCTGCAGCTGCTGCTACTGTTGTTGCTGTTGTGGTGTTCTTGTATTGTTTTTGCTGGTTATGATGATATTGTTGTTGATATCATTGTTGTTGTTGTTGTTGCTGTTGTTGTTGTTGTTGTTGTTGTTGTTGTTGTTGTTTTTGTTATTGTTTTTGCCACTGCTGCTGCTGATCTTGTTGTTGTTGTTTGTTTGAAACTATTCCTAATCGTTTTGATTTTGTCATTGTTGTTGATGATGATGATAATGATGATGATGATGATGATGATGATGATGATGGTGTTGTTGTTGTTGTTGTTGTTTTGTTGTTGTTTGGTTTTTGTTGTTTGGCTGGTTGTTGCTGCTGGTGTTATTGTTGTTGTTTTTGTTGTTGTTGTTGTTGTTGTTGTTGTTGTTGTTCTTGTTCTTGTTTCGCTACCGAGCGGCACACGTCCAAGATATTGCTTCACATTCCACACCCGTTACGTTAGAAAACAGTTCAACTTCTTATCCTCTTTCATAAACTCATAAAAGAACTCATTAACATTTTGTGCAAATTACTTTCTAGCAAGACATAATACTGTACGTCATCAGTTAAAAATTACTCAGAGTAAACATAATTAAGATAGCAATCAACATCATTAATTTAGTTATGTCTTTGATTTACTATAAACGAAGGCTATTTTTATAACAGGGCACGCTGGCTTCAAGCTTAGAACCACCAAGAAAAAAAAAAGTGTAAATCAGACTCGTAAATATGGTTATGACAATCCGGCATACGAAAGGCATAAAACTCACGGATAATCTGGCAACCCAGTGGTTAACCAGATTTTTTTAGAAATCCAACTCCTTGAAATACACATAAACACAGGCTCTTGAGAAACGGTTGAACACGCAAAAAATACTTCGTCTTCTCCTCTCCGTTGTCTACACACAACACAACACAGCACAACACAGCACAGCACAACGCAGCACCTCACAACACACCAGTCCGTCTGATGTGAAATATGACCGACGGTCAGACATCGTGTAGACTGGGAAAGCGATAAACCACGTGATATCATAAACAGCGTATAACAGTCTCAGGGTCCCGGGCGGTAACCTCTCAGTGCACGTGGGCACACACAGATATACAGGCGTACTCACTCACGCACAAAAATACAAGCGGTGAAAGAAGGAGCTATGAATGTGTGTGAGTGTGTGCGTGTATGTGTGTGTAAGTGAGTGAGTGCGTGTGTGCGTGTGTGAGTGAGTGTGTGAGTGTGTGTGTGTGTGTGTGTGCGTACACGCGGCCATTTGTGAGGAGATGCGTGTACCTGTTTAAGACAGGTATTAAACTCGCACCACCTCGATTCAACGTCACATCTGTGCTACATACGAGAACCCAGAGTCTTCGTCAAAGTTCATTTGTAAGCTTTTTTTTTTTGTTGTGGTTTTCTTTTTCCTCCGGCCACTTTCGTTGCTGAGTGCGGTTGGCAAAGAAACGTTGGGTAAAATGGCAATAATATTTATATTGGAAGATTAGGATCGAAAGAAAACATAGGGGAGAGATAGATAGAAGGATTCTAAAAGACCCTTAAGGCATGTTCCTGAGTGCGGTTGGAATTAAGGGGATGAATACCATAAACAATGGATGCTTTTACGTACATAGTTTCCAGACATACTTTATTGCTTGCATTATTCAAAGACGCTTGAGAGACGTGTACTAATGCATGCCTAAAATGTTTGTTGATTTATTTATTTATTGCTGTGGTTATCACTTTTCTATTTTTGCTCTTTCTTTCTGGCTTTTTTTTTGTTTCCTGTCGTATTCATTTGTCAATTTACCTTTCTTTCTTTCTTTCTTTCTTTCTTTCTTTCTTTCTTTCTTTCTTTCTTTCTTTTTTTCTGTCTTTCTAAATGTCTACCTATAACTTGTCTTGTATTTATTTTCGTCCTCTACTATTTTCCACCAGGCATTAACATTTCTCTCTTTTTTTATTATCTGGTTTTTTTTTTCCTTTGGTTTTCCTTTTCGAACATATTTCTATCTTATTTCTTCCCCTCCTTCAACTTTTCCTTCGGGCTTTTTCTTTCCATAAAACCACCCTAGCCCTAAACATAATTACCCCCTGTTTCACAGTCCTACAGCAGTATCATATTATCCCACACGTGCACAGATCTTTCGGCATGAGTACCTATGCTTAAAGGTACCGGCAATCGTAAAGAGGGGGAGGAGGTGGGGAGGTAGGATTAGGAGGAGGTGGTGTAGTGTACAACAGACATACGGTGAGCAAATTGAACAGCTGTTTTCAGGGATGAGTTAGAGAGAAGGTAAGCCGCGATACCAAAGAGGAAATGGAGAAGTCATGAGAGGGAGGAGAAGATAAGGAGTAGGTAGAAACGTAGAAGAAAAACGGATGGAGAGAAGAAAAGAAAAGAAGAGTGTGGAGATATATGAAGGATATCATTTGTAGAGGAATAAATTTGTGTGCATTTCACGCTATCCTGATAATACAATTTCTGTTAAAAACATTCACCTGTAATGAGAAAACATATGAGTGTGTCTTTTATTACGCACTCATTCACTCGCACTTAAAATGGGTGATGAAAGAACATTCAAAGTTCAAACAGTGCCATTTAATCGTTACTGTCAGAATGTAAATTTGGCCATAGACCCTGTCTCTACTCACATGGATATGCTTTCATATTTTAAATACTAGAAGTTTTTATACCAATTTTTTTTACCTTGGGTCCTGACATTCGGCGGGACAGTATATTAACCGTCTGCAAAGTTTCTAAGCAATATTAAATTCTATTCTTATGACACTCAGGAAAAAAAAAACAACAGTAATTCGATGAGATGTGTGCGGTTGAATTCAAATCATTAAAGTGTTCCATCATGTTTCTCCTTTCCTCTTATACCCCGGAGCGAACCTTTAGTAAGCATGAGAAGTTTGAGACTGGAATACCTATATAAACATTTAAAAGCATATGATTACACCACATACGGATAAACACTAGGCAATGCAAGAATACTTCAGATCCATAATAAAACTCAAAACAAACCTGCAAAACAAACAAGAACCGAGGATCTGTTTAGCACGTAGTGATGCAAGAAAATGTGTGGGAGGAATCAGACACAGTCTTGAACAGTCAGCCAGTGAGTTTATAAGTATAAAAATGAAAATGAATAATGAAAATAGGAGTTTTATTTAGCCTGCATGGATATAATTTTACAATGCCATACAGTCTACATCTCATTCATAATACAGATACATTGAAATCCACAACAAACTCATTGGAAGAGAGGGGAGGTGGGGAGTGGTATCATTTAAGCGGAAGATGCGATTAGGCGGCGCTCTTTACTTCTTGTGTTTATCTGGGTACAGTCGACTATTGCCTACAACGATAGTTAAAAGGGAAAAGAGACTGTTGCATTCATACAGTAGCCTATTTCATGCTTTCTCTGTGACTAGATAATGGCAATTCCTTTCCAAACACACTATATTTCATTCAAGAAGAGTAACGATTAAACGGAATTGACCTTAAATGGAAACTATGTTGCTTTCTTAAAAAATATTAATATTATTACGGTATATTCCTTAAGTGACAAGGGCGATAACTGAGAGTCGACTCCATGTACTTCAACGGCTAGGTAAAACCTAAGACAATAGAGAATATATCGAGGGTAGGGAGGCAAACTGTCGTATCTCGAGATACGGCCATGTTTAGATACGATAGTTTGCCTCCCTACCCTCGATATTATTCTGATATGCATATATGAGTGTATTATGACAGGTGAGTGCAGTGTCACGTATGGTTCCGCTGGCATTGTTTACCTATTGTCCTATGATATACATTACCCACTATTCGAAGGGACGGAACAGAACAGAAGGGGAGGAGGGATGGGGTAGGGGGTTTAAAATATGTGTTTATGCCGGTTGGGGCCCGCCGACGGTGCCTGGCAGTTTCCACTCCTTCGCACGCGCAAGCATTCGCACACTGTGTTTAAGACACGCGTACCTTTGCTCTTTTGAGGGGGTAACCAACATCAGAAGGGGGGGAAAAGATAAACGTCATGGCTTTGAAATATGAAATGGCGAAATGCCTCCATCTGACAGACAGAGAGAGAGAGAGAGAGAGAGAGAGAGAGAGAGAGAGACAGAGACAGAGAGAGAGAAAGAGGGAGAGGAAGAAGGGAAACATAAAAGTGTTCACTAATTCGCTCACACACTCACTCACGATTCACTCACCAACACATGATCTCATGATCTCACTGATTTAACATTCGCCTTTTCACTCACTCACTCACTCACTCACTCACTCACTCACTCACTCACTCACTCACTCACTCACTCACTCACTCACTCACTTCCATCCTCCTTCCTACCTCACCCCCCCCCCCCNCCCCCCCATTAATTCCCTTCCTTCCTCGCTCCCTCCATCTCTACCTCCATCTCTCCCTCCCTCACCCACCAACCCAAAGGCAAAGAGTAATAAAAAAGTAATAAATATAGACAAACAGAGCAGTGATGACGCAAACATGAAAAGAGATTTGATAGCAGTCACTTCAAAACAGGGTGCAATACCTAAAATAAAACTTAGTGTTTGGCTGGGCCCCAGCAGAGCAGATAGTTTCTAAACCGGGAAACGATAAAAATAGAATGTGCACAGAGAGATGAGAATGCGTGCCTAAGTTCTATACATATTTCGTTCCGTTGCTTCGACTGCCGTCACTTCATTTTTTTACATCGCCCATTTTAAAAAAAATTTGCCGACGAAGACTCTAATCGCGAAGAACGTTTGGAAGGCAGGCAAATTTAAAGGTTGTGGTCTTCGGTAATGTTGGGTTCATTGCCGCACTACTTTATGGGCACACATATATAATAAACAGTTAAAAAGATGGTGGAAAAAAGGAGGTAGAGAAAGAACTAACAGCCGGGCTGTGGCAGCTACAGGACCACGAGCATAGTGAATGCGAAAGAAGAAGAGCAGATAGGGGGAGAAGGAAGACAGACAGACGTAATCTTGTACGTGATGCATTCAGCACACAAATGTGTTTGCTTAACTTTACCGTGCCTCCTTCTTTCTTTTCCTCTGTCTCTCCAACTCTCTAAAATTTCGCTTTTTTTCTCTCTCTCTCTCTCTCTCATCGTTCCTCCGTCCCCTTTCTCTCTCATCCTCTGTCTCTCTCTCTTCTTGGCAAAAGTTGCAAATACATTATATCACAGCCCTGGCTTAAAGTAGGGTATAGACAGTATACACAACAAGCTCGAGTGCTCTGTACTAGGCTCAGGTTATAGAATTGGTAGAGATCTAGACAGAAACTTCACCAAGAGTAAGATTTACTTACTATGCTCAGACTGCATTTGTAGCAACAACAACGACAACAACAGCACTAACAACAACAATTTGCACTTGTTATAATACCCTCCCCCTCCCCAAAACCAAACACCATCAAGATAAACGTAGCGTCATCTCCACAAACTAGTCCTTCATAAGATTTAAATTCTCCTTCTAAGTTTTATTCTCTTCTTCTTATCCGCACCTTCGCGCTTCTGTTTATCTCCTTATTTCGACAACCGGCACCAAAGCTGCAGGCCAAGTCTATCTGAAGACCACGTCAGTTGTGCAATATTCTGAAGAAACTTTGACTTCACTACACTGCAGCCAGTTTCTCAGTTTATTTTTAAATATAAATTAACCACTTTTAGGAACAAAGTCAGAGCGTCATCAGAAATTTGCTGACCTGACCTGACATTCTGCTGGAATTGCCCCACACAGAGGCTTTCAACATCCTTGATGGGTGTTAGAGATGAAGAAGACGTTGAAAGTACTGAGGAGACAAAGAGAACACAAGACAGATGATGAGGATACGGTGGCTTAACAGGGATGAGACCAGCCTGACAGGGGCGGAGGCAAAGGGTCCATAGAATAGGAGGAGGTGGAGGTGGGGTTTCAATTGTTATTGTAGACAACCTATGAAATAGAACTGATGTTTGGAAAGGGAACAAGCATCCATTCCCCATCAGACCCCTTCCCCATCCACCTCCTTCTTCAGATGCCTGTCCACGCCTCTGATGGCTATGTCCATGGGATGCCGGAAATCTGTAGAGGTTTCCCAGACACAGGTAGATAAGATTAGTCTTGCCAGGTTCTGGATCATTTAGCGGACCGGAGTCTGGAGTATGGAATACTGCACCGGAACTATGTCGAGTTATGGCATACCGTGTCGGCATATAATTCATGATTCATTAATTCCCACGATAATAAAAAACTCCCCCTTTTACTGATATTACTGTTATTCTGCAAGAGGGGTCTGGTACGAGATATTTGAGAGTTTGCGCATTAACGATGGGATCTCTTAGCATCGTAACAATTACATTAGTGCATGTGTGCGGAATCTACCTTTAGGCAGGGCTATTGTATTACTTACGATGATAAGAGATCCCATCGTTAATGCCCAAGTTCTCAATTAATATGACAGGATGAACGAAATTCTATGCATTACATTCCATTACTTTTAATCCTATTTCCGTATTTCATAAACCCTCCGTGAAAACAGTGTGATACCAGGAGTATGAGACATGCTTAGGAGACATTGAATACAATTATAAAATAACAAGATTCACACATTAAATGAGTATTCATATTGAGGATCCGATTTCATATTCATTCCATCCATTCGTATGCTACCATTTAATTTATTATTTGGGTAGACCTCGATATTAATTATACCTCAAAAAAAAAATGTATATTATGCATACTTCTTTCATGCTCAAAAGGCATACTTATTATATAGGTCATACTATACATGCATTGCACTCCTCTTTATTACAAAGGAATGTAAATAGTTCGGTTATCTCCTACTACAACATATTAATATTATTATCAAATATCCAAACAATAAATCCGCCATAATCGGGACTCGAACTCTGGGCTTTGCGCACTAAAAAGACAATTACTCTTCCTTTGGACAGTCCTAAAGACCTTAGAAGAGTTTAAGTAGCGTCTGGACTAATTTCACTACTTTCCATAGCTCTCTTCATCCTGTGGGGAGGAAACGAACGCAGTTTGAAAAGGCACAGAGCCGCTGTTCTATATCTTTCTTAAGACAGAGAAGTTTACTACATGCAGACTGAAATATAGAGAAACACTATCGGGCCCGAAAGGATTGACGTGGTGGGCGGGGATGATTGGGAATGGATGCTGAGGAGAATTGGGTGGGGGTTGGCGGTGGGGGAGGAGAGAGGGATGAAACGAGAACAACCTTCACCCTGTTTGAACACTTGAGAAGTAATGGAAAAAAAGAACCACTTGAGAGAATACTGGCAAAGGGGAGTGTTCTTGTACTTAAACAGAGGATGGCAAGAAGAATAATGGAGAGAAAATGGACTATGTGCCTGACTGAATGACTGACTGATTGATTGACTGACTGAATGACTGAATGACTGACTGACTGATTAACTGGCTGACTTATTGATTTCTTCAGATCTATTAACTTATTCACTCACTCACTCACTCACTCACTCACTCACTCACTCACTCACTCATTCATTCACATCGTCTCACTGACTCACTCACTCACTGACTCACTCACTCACTCACTCACTCACTCACTCACTCACTCACTCACTCACTCACACATCTATTCATCTTTAAAGGGTGCATCTTCCAGGAAAAGCACCTTTTTTTTTTTTTGCAGAGCACTTCCTCCTGCACATGTCAGAGATCCTAATCAAAGCCTAGATACGTGGGTTTTAAAAATGTGGAACACATGCGTAATAATCTATTTTTAAAAAAGAATCTACATGCCAGAAGCTTCGCACGACCAGGTGACGAGAGGAAGTGAGTTTTACTGAGTTTAGCCAGCACGGCCTAAAATAACACAGCTGAAGTCAGACATACAGAGACTGGGGTAGAACCCAACAAAACTTCCTCTCTAATTTTCAGGTTTCTACTCAGAGAAACGGATGCCTAAAATTTCTAAGACTGTGAGTAAGCAATGCCAGTATTGCTGTTGTTTGTGAGGCGCTGCGTGCCCTCTGCTGCAGAAGAAATATGGTTATTACCCATAGTGCTATGGTATACCTTACATCCAAACAAGCTCAGTGGGCGGTCACTGTTTGAAATTATGCAAAATACTTGAAGAATACAAATGTACGTTTGTGTCTGTGTGTGTGTGTCTGTCTGTCTAACTGACGGTCTGTCTATCTGTGTGTGAGTGTGTGTGTGTGTGTGTGTGTGTGTGTGTGTGTGTGTGTGTGTGTGTGTTCATATTATTTTGAGAGCATGTGTGTATGGGTGCCTGTGTGTGTGTGTTAATGTGTGTGTACGTGCGTGCGTGTACGTACGTGTGTGTGCGTAGGTGTGTGTGTGTGTGTGTGAGTGTGTGTGTGTGTGTGTGGGGGGGGGNGGGGGGGGGGGAGGGGAGGGGGCGAGAAGGAGACATAGAGTAACTAAATTAGAAAAGTTGATAGAATATAACAATGCATAATGTTTAACATCCATATGTATACTCACTCACTCACTCACTCACTCACCTCGAGACAGAGTATTTAAAGAGATGTCTGTGGGAGGTGGAATGGAGGAATCCAGAGTTGTGCGTGGTGTGAGTGGAAAATCCCAAAACCTTCATAAAAGAGTGGGTGAGTGTCTTACTGGACGAAACAGCAGTGGGGCTGTTCGCTCATAATAAGATGTCAGTGTAGAACATTTTTGTCTGTTGTTGTGTATGATGATGAATAATGTGCATGTGGATATTACAATTAATAATAGCTCTGTTTATACGGCTCGTATCCAGGCTAATATTAATAATAATAATAATGATAATAATAATAATGCAGTTTATAAGTCTCATGTCCAGGTTAATGATTTGTTCACGCGATTTCACACAATTACGTCCCCAGCAGGCCTGTTCACTCTATAACGTTCTCCACTCCCTGAGGAGGATACAGTGTCGCAGCTATTTACAGGCACAGATTACTGTCATTCTGATATTACCTTCCACTGCCCATAGCCACCTACCCATTATATTATAGTCAGATGAATAGGGGAAAATAATTATGAATGAGATGGTTTCCCAAGGCACTAACAATATGACCGTAGTCGGGATTTGAACCCACGTCCTTTTGATCTTTAGTCCAAAGCGGTAACCTTTCGGCCACGCTGCTTAATATTGTCATTGATTGTCCCTTCTCCAGGTACATAATTTGTTATTCCCCCTCACTCACTCACTCACTCACTCACTCACTCACTCACTCACTCACTCACTCACTCACGCTCACTCACTCACTCACTCACTCACTCACTCACTCACTCACTTACGCACATTTACTCATCAATAAAAATTGCATCTTCCAGGAAAAAAACTTTTTCCCCCCGAAAACTTCCCCCTGCACATGTTAGAGATCGTTATCAAAAGCCTAGATAAGTGGGTCGTAAGATGACAAAATAAGGTCATGCTGACCTACATTTCTCTAATCCGGGACGGTAGCAACCAATGGTAAAATTTTAGAACATCAAGATCAACATTATCTGTCTCTTTTGCTTTATCTTTCTTGTATGTTTTTAGACGTTATTATTATTATGCCTTTTCTTTTTAAATCAGATTTTCGGTTTTCCGAAAGGTTTCGACAATTTGTTATCCCTGTGTAAATTTTACCTACACTGGCGCATGCTGAGAAGTTTGGAATAAGCCCGTTAACATTACGCTTCAAATTGTGCGCTGCTAACATTGCATATAATACAAAATACATGTATTCGTATACAAAGACATTTAACAACTTCCATCTGCGTGAAATGGCACCCATACTTGGTTCACCTCCTCAGGTCTTTCAAGTCTGACACAGCAAAGCAAATAGCTGGAGGAAGCCCGCACAGGGCCTGCATGCAGTTGGTACGGTAGAGGACAAGGGTTTTCAGCCTGTTACAAATGCCGTCCTCGGGAAAGCTAGAAGCTCCTGCTAATGAGAAACGCGGGTGGAAACGGTTGGATACCGCGGCTTGAAATGTTCGCAATTCAGTTCAATTCAATTCCTTTCAATTCAGGTCAATTCGATTAACAAGGCTCCAAAAACTAGTCTTTTTTTATTTTTTTTATTTTACAATTACTACACATTAATACTCTTACCTATCTGTTGTTAGACTTATGATGAGCATAACGGTATAGAATGAAATTAAAGTAAAACAGGTTTGTGTTAGGTTTAATCTTCCTTTTCAGCTCAGTTTTTGCTATTTCAGAAAGAGGTTTGAATTTCTTTCGGGCCGCCGACAAATGGTGCCTTTATAAATACCGCGGCCGAGATATTTCAAATCAAAAGACTTGCTTTATTTCTTGGTCACTGTATCTGTAGGTAAAACAGACACATGTATGTAATTTCCGTCAGAGATGATTTGACTAACTTAACCCTTGTGGCATGGGAGCTGGGTGTGGTAGCTCTAACTACTATCTACACGTGATGTAGCTGTCAGTTTAACTCGTCACGCCCTATCCAGCCAAAAGAAGCGAATGACGGACCAGACCGCCTGGTATCAAAGTGGTTAACGGGCGGCCTATACAGAGAGGCAATAGTGGTAATAATGTGGCATTATCAAGTAACGCTGCCAGGCGATCTCATCCCAATGGCGGCGTAGCTTATATATATTATATATATATATATATATATATATATATATATATACTGTATATATGTCTGCCTGTTTATCAGTGAGTCGAAGTGATATTGCTCAGTTATGACGGAATTGTTTGAATATCTGCGTTTAGTAATATGAGGTGGTTAAAAAAAAAAAGGTGTGAAAACCCTCAAGAAAAGGTCGTGCGAGAGGGTGAGATGCTACATACAGCACACTGCGACCTTTGGAGAAACATGCATGGAACGGCTTGGTGCAGAGGGGTACGCTGCATGTGCAAATAAATAAAAAGACAATTGGGATGATAGTACCGCACCACGGATGGGTAGGAATAAAGGGAGGAAACACTGAGTTATAGACTGGGAAGACGGATGTACAGACATAAAGAAGAGAACAGAGGAAAGAGAGGGAGAAAGAGCAGGAAAGGGGGAAGTAAGAGATGAAAACTAGATAGAAAAAGGGGTGGATGTGATGTGTGCTTGCCAAACAACAACAACAACAACAACAACAAAATAAGAAGAAGAAGTAAGTAATAGTATGAAAATTGGTTGGTCTGGGTCTGGTTTGGTGCTGTCCGTTTGTAACCCCTC
>JAWQUT010000319.1:423096-435584 GCA_033807755.1 Ellobium chinense
CGAGAAATTTGAATCTGTAAGTAATAATATGAATGAATAAAAAGACGATCTCCTATAGAACTTTGTGCTCTTTTGAAGAGAAAATCAAAACTTTGACCTAAATTTTCTCTGTTCACCAAAAAAGTGGACATAGAACCAGTTAATTCTCAGCCCACGAAAAGGGATTTCAGTTCACAAATACTGATCCAAAAGTTTTCTCCCATAATTATCTGGATATTGCAAAAGGTATTTGTTTCATTCTCCTTTTTTTTTTGTCTGCCCTATTGGTTTTATACAAGATTTCATACAATAATGATGATCTTTTTGTATTCACTGTAATGAAAGCTTTGCACACTAACAGTGAGGAAATTAGGGACAAAAGTAAGACAGATTTAACGGAATCTCTGAAAAGGTATGGCGGCAGAAAAAGATGAAGGCGATAAGAAATTAGTAAAGGAATACTAGCTGATCAATAAGCTGTTGGGTTTGTTTTTTTGGTTGTTTTTTTTGGAAAATGGAGATCAATATTTGGAAAATTTCTTTCCCCAGAAGTGGAAGCCTTGGATCTCGACACTGGGAGTTAAAAGGCAAGCAAAAAAAAAACTGCTTTTGTAAAGTGAATTATGCAAAAAATGAAGAAGCACAACTATTAATGCAACACTAACATCAACAGCAACAACAATATGATAGTTTTAGAGGCAAGGCCCACCAGCGGGGTTATGAATGGCACCAAGCCATGTTGTTAACATTTGATTTCATACATTTATTAAACAACAGAAGATTGCAGACAGGCGTGGCAACAGAGAAACTCATCTTGACCTCAGAATTTCAGAAAACTTTGAAATTATATCTTTACAAACACCCACCCCTGGTGGAGTGAGCGAACACAAACAGATGCTCACACAAAGTAGGATAAAGGGGAAAGTGCTCAAGAAGACAAATGCAGAAAGAAAATGGAAGAAAGAAAGAAAGTGACATGGGGGGATTCGAACACATTCTCGCTTAACTGTTCACGACGATAATCGCAAAATTTCCGATGCTATCTTGCGGTAATCGTTACGTAGAACTGACGGTTTCCAGAGCTCGGTTCTGTACCAGGACATCATATCTGACTGATGCTAGTTCTAGAATGTGTTTGGTCATGCATGGTTGCAATGTATTTAGTCGATCGAATGTATCATGTCCATTAATAATTGGCTAGACTTATTCCCCATTCCACAAATGGGATTGCCGTGTGTGGAACCAATTCACCGGGCATACTGGCTGTGCTGATGTCGTAATACATGCAGTGTGAATGTTTACACTTGCCCATGGGTTAGCAAGTACGTATGACTCAGTTTAATATGAACAACTTGGAAACATATTATGGAAAAATTTGCAATTCAAAGACTTTGCGATTAACGGAATGACTTTTAAAAGAAAGGAGGAATGTCTTTCCTTGCTAAAAACACACACAAAAAAAAATTGCGGTTACGACAGAGTTGTGATTGACGGTATTGCGAATAAACGGTGTAGATTATATTATAAGTATGGCTTACGCATCTGTTCTATCTAAGACGTGCGTGTAAGGAGGAGAGGAATGTGGACTCTCGTGTGCATGTGTAATGTATGCTTGTACCTGGCAGGAACGGTTGCTGCCGTGGGGGATGGGGAGAAGGAGGAGGGGGAGGGGCGAAAAGGGACGCCGTAAAATAGCCGAAAACAATATTTAAAGAAAGCCAGTGCATTCTGCATTCAAAATTTGCCGTGAGCTGTTAGCATTGAGTGAAGCAAACAAGAGTCAGCCGCATAAACACTGGGTTGGTCATTAGAATAAAATAAAATTTAAGTTAAATCAACCTTCATTCGCATTTAAGGGAATATGTTTCATAACGTCATACATGTTATACATTTCATCTATGATAATACTTTCATACACAACAGTACAGCATTATCACAAACCAAATCTATAACAAAGTCACTGTTAGTCGCGCATAGCAGCGCCTTGCTTAGGAGTAAGTAGCAGTCATAACTACCTATTTCCAGTTCTGCTCCTATCACGCCTGACCCCCCCCCCCNCCCCCCCCCTTTTTCTTACACAAATGCACACACACTACACTACACAGCACAAAATATTAAATATTAATAGTACCTATCATAATTAGAATAGAAACAACGCAAAAGCAAAAGAACATCGGTGCCACAGTCTAACTTCCAAAATAACAAATAAAGAATTGTGTTGTCCATCTCTGTAAGTTGATGCCGGGATTACCAGAAAACAAACAATTAAAAATAAACGGCACAAACAAACAAACGACACAAACAAACAAACAAACGAGACAAACAAACAAACAAACAAATGACACAAATAGGCTGTAACAGGACCTCATGAAAACGACATTCCAGTGGAGGAGAGCGATCGATAATTCTGAGTTTATTGAGGAGTTCAAATCCATGATACACAAATCACAGGGTTGAATCAATGCAACAACTACAACTAGAAATAGTGTGCTGCTTTTTAGAGTATAGTATGAGGTCGCAGGTGTTAAAAGTGAAGCTTTTCATTTTACTGACATCGATAACTTTACCCTTATCGTATGACGGAGACTGTCTGACTGACTGACTGACTGACTGACTGACTGACTGACTGACTGACTGACTGACTGACTGATTGACTGACTGACTGACTGACTGACTGACTGACTGACTGACTTTTAACAAGAGGGGAGCGGAAGTGAGGCTGCAAGCAGAGATGTGCTTAATAATATGAGCTGAAGGAGATGGGTGCAACCACAGATTCACATTTATGATCTTAATAGATCTAGTAGAATCGGCCTGTGTCAGAAGTAGACAAAGAAAAGAAAGAAAGAAAGAAAGAAAGAAAGAAAGAAAGAAAGAAAGAAAGAAAGAAGAAAGAAAGAAAGAAAGAAAGAAAGAAAGAAAGAAAGGAACTAGAGGTTGGACGAGAAAAGTGATGGAATATGCCTATTATTAAAGACCACCCATATGTCCATAATCATATTACCAGCTCCCTGATTGCTGAACGAGTGGTTTGACCATTTTGTACTAGCCAACCACTGAGGCCTCAAGGTCTTGTTCAACCTACTCCGCTTAATTGCAACTTTTCGAGAGCATGAGAGAGTTGCGATTAAAAGATGTTGCAAATATTAGGTAACGTGAATCATTACAAAGAAAAGACAGTTTATATATTGACCTCTCCGGAACAAAAATTAAAAAGTTCAGTTATGCGAATGGTGCGATTAAGCAAACTGGGTTTATGCGAAAGCAACTAGATGTGAGAATTACTGTATTATCTGGCAATGACAATGAACCGGTCCTTCTTTTCTAACAAAGTTTCAAGATTTGCACTAGGTTTAAACAAGATGTACTGGGGACAAAAGACCAAACCAAAAAGTATATGTGGACATACAGGAAAGCTAATGACCGTACTGATTATACACAAAACAAAAATTCAACATTCAATAAATAAACAAGTCCAAGCAATCAGTCTGCACATCAGTCAATCGATCTATCCCTTAATAGCTTCAGCTTCCAACCTTTTTTTTTCTTTACTTAAACTCACTGGAGCCAGGACATGGAATTATCATACTAAAACTATACAGTTTCCAAGAACAGTCTACGACATAGCATGAGAAAGTTGGACAGGCCCAGTGAATGTACAGGACTTCTTAATCTGGAATTAAATATGATTCTGCCCAGGTATGACACAAAATCTTTATTAAAATATATAATGGATTTATTTTAAAAAATAGTCAACGTTTCGTGATTAAACACTTTATCAAGACTGACAATTAAGATATAAGCCGTACATAAAAAGCAAGTGAATAGAATATCTTATAACATAGTTAATTTCGTACTCAGCTATGTGCAAGGAACATGACGTCATAGCGTGGTATTAGAAAGTATAGCCGGTGTGCGGTTGAGGATGTAGTGTAGACAAGTCTACAGTCTTCACTGAGTTATATCATTTAAAAAGAAATGCATACATTGCGTTCTCTTTCTTTTCCTGTCTCACTAAGTAAATAAATACAAGAAGCAACAATAAATAAGCAGTCGTCCAGAAAAATGTAATTATCAAAATAAAATATGAAATTAGAAAAAGATAACGAACGTTCCGGAAATGTATTTAACGGTGTTTCATGAAGAGATTGAAAGGAAGATGTTTCACTATCGGATTTTTAATCAGTATCAGACCGGTAGAGACAGTTTTGATACTCTATCTAGCCTTTATCATAAAGGACATCATTGTACGAAGAAATACAGATAAAGAACAACATTTCTAAACTTGAAGCAAAGAAGACTTTAAAAAAAAAAAGTTTCACGTCCTATCCTGCGTGTTAATGAGTAAATTAATCAAGAATCATTGCACGCACTTAATTTTTGACAATATAAAAGGTATAAAATAAGGTCGTAACTCACTTATTTGTTGTTTCTACGATGAATTCCGTGCTGCCTCCGGCCCTCGCTGTGCCAGCCCCCGACAATCTCTCAAAGCGCTCACGCGGTCTTAACGAAACATAACCATTCTTTTCGGGGGCTCGGCTGGGCTTTGCTCCTCCTCTTCCCTTCCCTTCCCCCTCTCTTTTCACCCACTCTTCTGCCTGTATTGCTCACTTCTTTTTTCTTCCTTCCCTCTTCTCTTGTTCGGTGTTCTTCCTTTTTTTTTTCTTCTTCTTCGTTTCCAAGCTTCGCCATCTCCATCTCTCTCACGTCTCTATTTTTGTCCTCGCCACTGTTGGGATATACCTGTTCTTTGTGGTGTGAGGGCGGAGCCTAAGGAAGGAGCTGGTGGGGTGTGGTGGGTGGGGACCGGAAAGGATACAGTAGAATCCCGTATTAAGTATGCCCCTGAGGCATAGTATAAGTATACATATTGCTGCGCTATAGGCAAAACCGCGATCCATCTGAATAATGAAATAATAGAAATATCATGGATCCCTAAAAGGGAACTTCATACTTTATAACAGAGTTTCGTATTAAGCTGATGATTAATATCAAGTTTACATTAACCTGACTACTTTTCTGTTCCGATAAACGGGAGTTGGAAGATAAACAGAGGGAATGAATAAGGTGATAATATTAAGATTAGTAACTTGCTTTGATGTAATATGTTGTATCATTTAAAAAATATTGAGCAAAGTTGGGGTTCGGATGAAAGAGATTTAATGCAATCTGCATAGGAATGGTCTAAAGGAATACTATAGAAAACGAGTAAAAAAAGAGCGTTATTAAAAAAATGATTTAATCTAACCTCAACAGTACCTCAACCTCTTCCGAGCCTCCATGTCGTGTTAAAGAATCAAAATTCAGAAATCATTAGGATGCAGCTAAAGCAATACCAACCTCCAGTTCCGCCCCTGAATATTGGAAGACAGACGGTTCAAGTTGAACGAGGATCAGCGATAAAGGCAAATTTTCAAGGAGGGGGAAAACTCTCACTTCTCAAATATTTTGGCCCCAGCGAAACTTAAAATACCATCGACTCTTGACTGCCGGATTGGTGATAGACTGCCGTGTGGATCGGCCTGGGATGTTTGACTTAGTCGCCGGTAGAGAGGTCCTGGGCCAACAGACACTTTCCACAGAATCAATCGTGATCTGAAAAAAAAGACAAGTTCTGTACAAATACTGAAAGCATAATAATATATCACTACAGTAACATCGATGAGAGGTAGAGGTTCTTAGGCAAAACAGAGTAGCTGAAAGTTCAAACACCCTAAGCAAGAAAAGTTCTGTACAAATACTGAAAGCATAATAATATATCACTACAGTATCATCGATGAGAGGTATGGGTTCTTAGGCAAAACAGAGTAGCTGAAAGTTCAAACACCCTAAGCAAGAAAAGTTCTGTACAAATACTGAAAGCATAATAATATATCACTACAGTAACATCGATGAGAGGTAGGGGTTCTTAGGCAAAACAGAATAGCTGAAAGTTCAAACACCCTAAGCAAGAAAAGTTCTGTACAAATACTGAAAGCATAATAATAATAATATATCACTACAGTAACATTGATGAGAGGTAGAGGGGTTCTTAGGCAAAACAGAGTAGCTGAACGTTCAAACACCCTAAGCATGCCTTTGTGATGGATAAATGTGACTGCTAGTTTAAAGTTGCGCCGCCCGATCACTACTTCGGAAAGTAAGTCCGCCTAAATATAGCCGTGGAGACTGCCTTGAGTCATTCGGAGTTACTTTCATATTTTAAATTCTTGGGAAACTTTTATATCAATTTTCTATATTGTAACGTTCCGAAGGACAGTAAACTCCCAGCCTGTAAAGTTTCTATATTGTATGAACTGCTTTACTAATCAAATTCGGAAAACAAAATAGCTTTCCAATGTGAAGTGTACTACTAAATTCAAACGGGTAAAGTGTTTCATCATACCCCTTCTCTCTTTTTATGTCCCGGGCTGGTTTTTGTTTTTTTTAATGACTGACATAGAGAAAATTTATTAAAAACTACAAAAGGTGAAATTGTTTACGTGGAGTACTTCTTGGGTTGAGATACATTAATATGGTTCTATATAACTGGGACATCTTTTCTTTTTCCTAAATCTGCAGTAAAGCTTAGGTTTGAAGGTATGCAAAAACGGCAAACGTATCGAATTGCATTGATAAGCTTTATCGACAGTAATATTCTTTCAACAGACCCCACAAATACAAGCAGAAATATAAGTCGAGGGGACCCTCAGTTTATACATAATAATAATCACAATAATAATACGGTTTTTAAATCTCAGATCCAGGCTAATGCCCGCTCATGCGACTTCACACTATTATTACCCCAGACGGCCTGATCACTCTAGGACTTTCTCGACTCCCTGGAGAGCATATAGCGCCGCTGCCATTTATAGGCGCTGATCACTAGCATTCTGACAATATCTTCCACTGCCTATAGCCAGGTACCCATTTTACAGACGAATGGATTGAGGAAAATGTGAATGAAATGCTTTCCCAAGGCACTTACAACATGACCGTGGTCGGGAATCGAACTCAGGACCTTTAGATCTTGAGTCCAATGCCTTAACCATTAGGCCACGCTGCTCCCTTCGTTTCCATGTGCGGAATATTTACAGCCATCTCAGTTATGTGTCTTCCGGGTTACTGATGAGTAGTTACTATCTAAACGTTTAACAGTAATTAGGATAACTTCGCTGAGCAATATTTTTGTAGCTACTAAGTCTCAGTAATGCGTCCCTGGGATACCCTGGTTAAAAGTCAGTGCAAATAGATTTTGTTTGGGTAACTCTCACTGGGTTCCC
Organism: Ellobium chinense; assembly: GCA_033807755.1. Taxonomy (NCBI): domain Eukaryota; kingdom Metazoa; phylum Mollusca; class Gastropoda; order Ellobiida; family Ellobiidae; genus Ellobium; species Ellobium chinense. The sequence continues at coordinate 430,341 of JAWQUT010000319.1, forward strand.
TGGTTTCTTTAGCTTGGGTTTGACCAAAAGATTTCCCTCATGCTGTAGAAGTGGTTTTGGTTTTTTGCGAGAACCTAGTTTTCATAGTCCACTAAAAGGGTTTTCCGTGTGTATGAGCGAAGAAGTCCAGAGTAATCTTGAGAAACGGTATAGGACAATCGATACAAAGAATTGGGCATCTACTTCTCATTTGTGGAAGGTAATTTTTGCGAGTCCAGTTCAAAATTCGGAAAAAAATAGATCATCGCCAAAAAGCACAAAATAAAACAACTTCCAGAGTTTTCCTTCAGTTTTGACCATGCCAACCACTGTGACAGGAGCAAGATTTTGGGCACCTTATGGGTGAGTAAAACTATTACTTTCATTTTTCGGAATTATCGTGAGGAGTAGCGTGGCCTAGCGGTTAAAGCGTTAGTCTCGAGATCTAAAGATCGTGGGTTCGATTCCTGACCACGATCATGTTGTAAGTGCCTTGGGAAAGCATTTTATTTACATTTTCCTGGGCCCACCTGTCTTTAAAATGGTACCTGGTTATAGGCAGTAGAAGATATTGCCAGAATGCTAATTACCAGCGCCTGTAAATGGCAGCGGCACTATTTGCTCCCCAGGGAGCTGAGAAGTCTTAGAGTGATCATGCCTGATGGGGTAATAATAGTGTGAAGTCGCTTGAGGGGACATTAGCCTGGATACGAGACTTAAACACGATGTTATTATTATCTGCGGTTGAAGAAAGGGGTCATTGCAATTAAAAGACAATTCTGTTGAGAATATTTCGTTGTTGATTTTTAAAATCCAGATTGCAGTATTCATCGTAACCTTGTTTATTGAGGAACGACTGGGCTGGGAGGTGGGGGAAGTAGTTAGAATGTGGAGAAATGGGGATAAGAACATGCACCCCTTCTACCATTACTATTCGACTACGCCCCTGTGTAGACATGTTGCATGCGCTGTCATGTCGAATCAGTGGTCTCCCCGTAGAAAGGTCACCATGGTTTATGGTTGTGTACCTAATCACACGTGGTGAGTGTATACAGAGTAGGTCTACTACTCATAAACCTCGCGATGGTGATGAGAAGGGGTGGAGGAATCTTGTGGAGCTTGCAGCGACGTTGGTGGCGAACTACAGCAACTGGAATTTGAAAATACAATCGAGTTGTGCTTCTTAGCTGCCTGGATTTATTACCAAGTAATGTGCAAAGACTTCCAACAACAGATGTGGTTGGCTTATGCCTAGATGAATAAACTTGAAAACTTGAAACTTGAAACTTGAAACTTGAAACTTGAAACTTGAAACTTCATAATATATAGCACCTCTTTTGGCACACAATATAAGAAACAAATATGTATGTTGAAAGGACTGGTGTTATATCACTACTACTTTAACACTGTTGTTGTGGTTGTAATGTTGATGGCGACATAGAGGTTGCAGGAGCCTGATGGGTCACACAAAAAAAAACAACTGAACTATTAAAGTCAATAGTAGCAGATCATAAAATCTGTCATTTGGACAGATCGTGTACAAATAATTGTATAACATGAAACCACAAAGCAAATGTGGTGAAATTATGTCTTGAATTTGTAAAAACGTAACTGTTGTAGGTAGTGTTTCCCAGTGGCTTCAAGGGATTTCTTTTGTGCGGGTCCGTGACCTGCACAAAAATGCCAAATTTTTAACCTATTTTAATCGAAATTAAAATTGTGAAAATCGAAATGAAAGATCCCTCATGTAAATAGTATACAATTTGAGCACAATTGTGGCACCAAACCTGCAGACTAGCCTTGGCCATCTCGGAACGTTCCTGTGATTTGAGGAGAAATTTGTATTGAATAGCTCAAAGAGGCTTTTACAATTTGGCCCCATCAACCTGGAGGTCACGGGTCTGTAAGTCCTCACTTCTTTAGCACCGTGAATTTGTTTTCCGAGCACTTTCTCGCCATCCTGCCTCGTGTAGGCATAAATTGTGTGAGTTCACGCCCGTGATATTGAGAACATGACCATGTATAATATAACAATGCATGTGGGTATTGTTGACCCACTTAGAACGGTTATGGTGATAGAGTAGTCTCCGATTAATTGACCTTTTCGGATGAGCCAGCCAGGACAAACAATCCGGTATTTGCCATGTTTTATTTGAATGTGAACGGTTAAACACTGAAAGGCACAGATTTCTGGATAGAAGATTTTATGTATGACATAACATGTTCAAGGCAAAGGAGTTGTTTGAGAGTAAAAAAAACGAATGTTTTAGTTAGATTGGCTAAATTCATCGAAATTGTGTTACAATCATTTCAATAAAACGGATATAGCTATTAAGAAATTAGAATGAAAAAGAATGAGTATAAGGACTGGATGATTACTAGTGAAAGTGAGTGGTACATATTATTGTTAAATGTAAAATGTTCGAGAATGTTGTGAATGTAACAATGCTTTGTGAACATGTGTGAAGTTAGTAGCTGCAGGGCCTAAACTGTCCTTGTGCTGTTCCATTGCATACTGTATTTTGCCCATATACCCGGGCTCATTCCTGTTAAACTTGTTAAACTTGTTGTCAAGGCTTGAGAGTAAGGTTAGAGAGTGTGAATGACTCAGTAATGAGTATATTCATTTATTGTGATCAACAAGCGGTGTGATTGGGAAACAGGGCTAGAACGTAAATACAGTGTGGGCGTCGGCTTGCCTTGTTAATCTAATGGAAAGATGTTTTTATTAACCATTGGAGAGGCCACTTGCAATTGGCTTAGTTTAACTGAAATTTCATTCCGCTTAGCAACTTTTTACCTTCAGCTAACAGTATAATGTGTCTTCTATCTAAAGGTCATTCTGGGTAAGTGGAACCTTTTTTTAATTGCAACTTTTTCCATGTTCCAGAGAGTTGCAGTTAACAGAATCAAATTCATGACGAGTGTTTCTGGTGCAGTGGCGTGTCAAGGCCAGTCTAGAAGTGGAGATGGAAATGTGAGTGGGTGTGTTGGGAGATGAGTGGCGGGGGGTGNNNNGGGGGGGGGAGGGAACGAGTGTATACTCTTACACTGTTAGAAATTATGTCCGTTTAATGGATGGAGATGGGGAGGTTAACGGTATGAAGATGCCAATAGCACCTGGCATAAAAATATGCTATTTTAAATAGTCCCTATAAAATCAGAAAACTGGCCATGGAGAGGGGGAAAAGTAGTTGGATTTGAATTTTCAAAGGCTTAGATTGGTGCAAATACATGTGTAGACTCATAATAGGTGAGGTTTAACCACTAAAATATAAACTTTGTGGTTGTTGCTAGGTGGGTAAGGTTACCCTGTCTACTGAATGAAAAGGCCTGGGTAGCCTCCCTTCACTGCTTAAGTTCTCAAAATCTAATTGGTTTCGTGTCATTTTTCCTGTGTTAAAATTTGGAGTAAGAGCTAAACAACATGTTTGGAAAGTATTTTGGCCTGGGACTCCTGGACAAGTTAATGAGAGGTGTGAAATCTAATATGGCCAACAGTGAAAAAAAAAACATTGGCATCTTCATACCCAAGGGGCAGGCTTCAGTGAAATGATTTTTTCTTTGTTTTTGACATTTCTATTTTTTTTTTGACCTGATATTTAGAAGCCATACTGAAAGTCACAGTTTTGAACAGAAATTTGTTGGGTGTTTTGTTTTTTTTTTGCGTATTAATGAGTCATATTTTATAGACAGTAACGATCATTCATGTCTAGATATAATATGACCTAGTGTAGCTATCACTTTCAAATTTACCAGGTGTAAAATCTGCAATATGAAGAAGGTATTGTAAATTCACTCGCATGAATACTTTTTTTTTTTTTTTTGTAATTNTTTTTTTTTTTTTGTAGTTTTTTTCTCATAAATCACCAAGATCAGACAACAATCTAGGGATTCATATTCATATTAAGAAATGTAACTTATGTGTTTTTGTATGAATGCACTTCATTTTAGTACACAATTAGAATAAGATAGGTTTTCATAGGTCTGCGAAGTTTCAAGGCAATGTGTTCAATAGTTTTTGAGATATTTTGACACAGCCATGTAAACAAACCTTATCAGCAGAATGCACTGAAACATGCTTTCAAGAGGGGGTGGCATGGTTGGAAGAGTGGAGGAAGATGGACTGAAGGCGTAGATTTGTATTGATGTTGTGTGCACAAACCGGCTGGTCTTGTCCCCTTTATTTGTGGAGTGGTGCATGGAGGGGAGGATCAAAAAGTAATGCTGGTGTAGTCGCTGGTGTAGATTTCGAGATGGACTCTGTGGTCATAGTCATGATAATGACGGCAATGATTTTTGTTTTTTTTAATTTTAGTCGTAACTTACGAAGACACCATTTTTTCCCACACTTTGGCTATAGAAGGTTTTACATCCTTCATAGACTTATCAAAGAATGCTATGCCAGATACTTTTCACGCATAATGTTGAACTCTTTCTCCAGATTTTGACACTTACAGAAATGCCACAAGACTAATTAGATTTTGAGAACTTTGGCAGTGAATCAGGTTCCTTAATATTTCAGACCTTTTCACACAGTACATACCACCAAGCAACAACCACACAGTTTATACGCGAGTGGCTAAACCTCACCTATTCTATCTACAAAAGCATTTGCACCTATCTAAGCCTTTGAAATTAAAAGAAACCCCTTTCCCCCCTCTCCTAATAGCCAGTTTTCTGATTTTATAGGGACTATTTAAAATTGAATGCTCTTGTGCCAGGTACTGTTGGCATCTTCATACCTTTAGTCTATAATCCTGAAAAATAGATACAGACTGTTTGTCTCAAAATATTCGATTGCGATACTGTGTAACGTTTATGGCTAAAACTTGCCTATCGTATTATGAGAGTGATTGAAATTATCTCCTCTATATATCCATACTTGTCAATGACTTTTAAAGCTTTCCTCCGCTGTACAGGGGGGATGATGATGAGAATGGTGATGTTGTTGATGATGATGATGGTGATGGTGATGGTGTCGACCACACTAGAGATAAAAATACAAAGTTATGATGGTTCCTTCCCCACCCACTCCACCCGTTCTCCAGTAGTAATGTCAAGTTGTCCATAACACCACTGTTCGCCCTCTCACCCACGCACAAACACACGGAGGAGTTTCTAGACCCAGCAACCAAAGCATAGGAACACACGTCGGTTGACTCATAACTGCTGTTTAAACAAACTCTCCGAATGTTGGTCTTTTGCTAACAGTAACAACAGACATAAAAATTCAAGGACGATGGGGGTGGGGGAGGGGGGAGA
>JAWQUT010000319.1:459207-470459 GCA_033807755.1 Ellobium chinense
ACACACACACACACACACACACACACACACACACACACCATATATATATATACACACAGATACAGAGAAGGAGGAGATACAGTATGACCTTTTCTCTAGCACAAACACTGCGCAGATATTAAGACTCATTAAGAATATGATTGTTTCCTCTTTACCTGAGAGAAATAACAGATCTGCAGGTATTTTTCGTTGCAGATGTGTGCATGTTACCTGCAGGTTTATTTTTTAACGTCTGTCTACGAAGGTAATAGAAGAGCGCTTTTTTTTTTTGCACACGGCAACGCCTTGCACTTTTGGTGAGCTCGGAAATTCCGCAAAGTGTGTAGCCAATGTACTAGGACACATTCCTCTGGAAATGGGTTATGATTGCGGGTAAGGTAAGGAAAGTAACGTTAAAGTCTGAGAAATCTCTCATGTGTGGCTTTTTGTTTTCTAATCCTACCCCTAAACTTAAACCAAGGTCTAGTCGGAAGTATCCTATGAACATTGCTCTTCAATGAATTCAAACAGTGGATGTACGAGATACCAGTTTAGATAGCGTAAAAAAAAAAACGCTTTAAGTTAGACTCAGATTTACGCACTAGTGATAGTTAGAGGCAGGGAGTCGAACTCCATAAATTCGGCGAATTTCACAAACAAACTCGAGGAAACTGATACCTCCCTGAAAATTGCGAAGGCTACCTTGCGAGAGGGATTGTAAACCGTGTTCATGTCGCCACAGTCATGTGCAGTTCGCCCACCTCATTTAAGTGAGATTTGCATGGGAGAAAAAAAAAACTGTATCCGACAATGCATGATAACAATGTCAATTGCAATGTTTGTTTGCTAGTTTGTTTGTTTGTTCGTTCGTTCGTTTGTTCGTTCGTCCGTTTGTTTGTTTGTTTGTTTGTTTGTTTGCTTGTTTGTTTCTTTGTTGTTTGTTTGTTTGTTTGTTTGTTTGTTGTTTGTTTGTTTGTTTGTTTGTTTGTTTGTTTGTTTGTTTGTTTGTTTTAACTGATGACATTCCGACTTTGTCTGACTTTTAATGGATAAGGTGAGCTGAAGCAAGTACATCATTAGCCCAGTTTACAAGACGCCTCTTTCTGAGCTAACAGCCAACCTGCCTTCGACTGTGACGCTATACAACTCTTAGTTAAGAGCATTTTATTATACCTATAACAGCACATCCATATTGAAATATATATATTAACAACTATAATACAAGTTTTCTTACCCAGGGCCGTCAAATACAAGCTGGTGGAGGATCTGAGCTTTTTTGACGACGTCACAGCAACGGACGTCACAGCTCCTAGGAAGCCGAGAATACTAAGCACCACCTGGACGATTTCAGCGTTAATGAGAAACTCTTTTGGATCATCCTGAAAGGGTCAGAGGTCAGAGAGGTTTGCTTCAGTAAACACATTATATTTATTTGAACACTAGCTTAGGTTTTTCGGTGTAGCAAGATATGGGGACTCCCCTGAAAATGAACCAGCGGTTAAAATATAATATTGCAGATGTCCCCCCCCCCCCTCCTCCCCCAACACACTTCCTGGAGTCCAAATATGATCTTGCAAATGGACCTCAATCCATACATGATATTAAAAAAGGACTCCCCGATCCAAATATAATAATACAAATAGACCCTGCCCGGTTCATATATAATAACAATAAGTTTGAAAATAATTTGATTAAGCTTAGTCGACGTCTTGTAGTAAATTAGCAATAAAACAACAAAGTTCTTAAAAATCAGTTCATTTGCTCACTAATCCAAACCATTCATCCATTAGAATTTAACTATCAAATTTTTTCCGGGACACAAACTCTCATGGGGAGATAAAAGTTTATCTAAAACCGACTTTGCTGTTCAATGATAAAATCTGTCTGCCTGCCTGCCTGCCTGCCTGCCTGCCTGCCTGCCTGCCTGCCTGCCTGCCTGTCTGTCTGACTGTCTGTCTGTCTGTCTGTCTGTCTGTCTGTCTGTCCGTATGTCTGTCTGTCTGTCTGTCTACGTACCTCCAGTCGTATACACTTCCCCAGTCTGTAAATAAAGAGGATCATACTGGAAAATGCCCTACTGTTGTTTCCGTCCAAAAATTGTAAATGTTGGCTTTGATTGGCTGGCCAAGTCCCGTGGTTATACGCCGCCATTTTTCAAATGTAGTAATACAGAAATCACAACAGTTATTTTTATACACTGAGTTAAATCGCTCACTGAGTTAAATACGTTGATCTCATTCCAGCGAAAAGAAAAGTGTTGTCTTAGTTAACAAACACTCATAACTCTTACGATCGATATCAGCATTTGTGCTGTGTTAATAGACGTCTGTCGTACAGGTCTACATCCATTTGCACTGCAACCTAAACCTAAGTTTTCTGAAACTGAAAACAGCGTACATTTTCCCTCCGCTTGATTATTCCTGAGAAAACACACTGGAGTGTTGGGATTTTCGCTCTGCGCACGCCACTATGACTCGTGCTGTGTGACGTCTGTAGGTATGAAGATGCCAATAGCACCTGGCATAAAAATATGCAATTTTAAATAGTCCCTATAAAATCAGAAAATTGGCCATGGGGAGGGGGGAAAGGGGTTGGATTTTAATTTCAAAGGCTTAGATAGGTGCAGATATATGTGTAGACTCAGAATAGGTGAGGTTTAGTCACTCAAGTATAAAATTTGTGATTGTTGCTAGGTGGGTAAGGTTACCCTGTTTACTGAGTGAAAAGGCCTAAAATATTAGGGTGTCTGCTTCACTGCCTAAGTTCTCAAAATCTAACTGGTTCAGGTGCATTTTTCTTTGTGTCAAAATTTGGAGGAAGAGCTAAACTACATATTTGGAAAGTATTTTGAAACGGCACCCCAGGATAAGTTAATGAGAGGTGTAAAACCTAATATAGCCAACAATGAAAAATACATTGGCATCTTCATACCTGAAAGCGAGAAAATCTAGCAGACGATCAGTGCAGATGCATGCGCAAACCGTCTGGTCACGTTTGTTAGCCTTTCTGGCTTTTTGACGTCACGCAGCACAAACAATGGCGGTGCACGCAGGGTGAAAATTCCGACATTCCAGGGAGATTTTTCTCAGAAACTGTCAAGGAAAATAAAATATATACGCGGCGTAAGTTTAGAAATAAAATATCATAGGACTGCGGAGCAAATAACCACGCCTATCCCTTAAACTGTTGTCAACATTATATCTCTTATGCGTCAACAGAATTGATTTATTTAGGTTTTTGCATACTTAATGGCTGTGACCCAGTGCTGTCAGCATGCATATTATATGTTATCCTTTAATGTGAATGTAAAGGTATGAGAGAGAGAGAGAGAGAGAGAGAGAGAGAGAGAGAGAGAGAGAGAGAGAGAGAGAGNGAGAGAGAGAGAGAGAGGAATGTAAGGAAGCATGAAGGGGAGTGCTAATGATGGAAGAGCTGTTTGTGTGAGTGAGTGGGCGAATGAATTTCTTGTTCAAAATATAACAGTTAAACTTGCTCATTCACAAATGGATTTTGTCTATTTCGTATTGTTATTGTTATTGTTATTGTTATTGCTACTGCCTCGGTCTATTTGAAGCTTTGCTATATTGCCAAATTTGGGTGCTGTTAGTGAAACAGTGTGGATTCGCAATACCGGACATACCTCGTACAATCTCAGTAGATCCGCCAGTCAGTCAACCTCAGTGTTTGCGCTTCATTTACCAGATCCAAATGGGGACACCATTATAAGGCAGTAAAGTAATCCAAAAGATTTAACAGACTAAACTGTGTACATTGTACACTCAAATACATTTATTTCGAAAATCTTTGTTAAGAAATCAGTTCTACTGGACAACATTTTGTATGTCGCTAAATAAAATCTCATGGCTCTATCATTCTGCTTTTGGAATAATATTCATTGTCATGACATTTCCTTTATTCTATCACTTATTGAATAATAACGTCCTGCCCATGTCACTTTTTTTAAAAAATGATTTCAGCTGTTTATATCATTATGATCTTCCGTTTATCGTCGTTTTCCTCTTAAAACAATGTAGAGTTTTGACTTTTTATTACGTCACAGTTTTACAAGCTAAACCACAGCTGTCTCATTGTTTTCCTTTGAACAACAGGTTGAGAGTGCCCCATTTCTCAAACCTTGAAAGAAAGGCTTACGCAAATGTGGAATGGGCATGACGATAAGTTATCAGTCTGATTGTTCATGTGTCTTGCTCCCGCCTTTTCTGTTGGATAATAAATTATAGATGCTTGCCTGCCTGCCTGCCTGCCTGCCTGCCTGCCTGCCTGCCTGCCTGCCTACCTACCGGTCTGCCTGCCTGTCTGGTTGCCTGCCTGCCTGCTTGCTTGCCTGCCTACCTGCCTTCCCCCCGCCTGCCTGTCGGCCTGCCTGCCTACCTACCTGTCTGCCTGCCTGTCTGGTTGCCTGCCTGCCTGCCTACCTACCTACCTACCTGCCTGCCTGCCTGCCTGCCTGCCTGTCTACCTACCGGTCTGCCTGCCTGTCTGGTTGCCTGCCTGCCTGCTTGCTTGCCTGCCTACCTGCCTTCCCCCCGCCTGCCTGTCGGCCTGCCTGCCTACCTACCTGTCTGCCTGCCTGTCTGGTTGCCTGCCTGCCTGCCTACCTACCTACCTACCTGCCTGCCTGCCTGCCTGCCTGCCTGTCTACCTACCGGTCTGCCTGCCTGTCTGGTTGCCTGCCTGCCTGCTTGCTTGCCTGCCTACCTGCCTTCCCCCGCCTGCCTGCCTGCCCTCCCCCCGCCTGCCTGCCTACCTACCTGGGTGCCTGCATGCCTGCCTGCCTGCCATCCAACCTGTCTGCCTGCCTGTCTGCCAGTCTGTCTGTCTGTCTGTCTGCCAGTCTGTCTGTCTGTCTGTCTGTCTGTCTGTCTGTCTGTCTGTCTGTCTGACCGTCTGTCTGTCTACATACCTCCTCGATTATGCATTTCTCAAACCTTTTGATGAAGTGCTGTAAATCCCCACTATAGAAGTGTCTCATAGGTGTGGTTCCATTAAAGAAAGACAAGTGGTCGCTATGATTGGCTGGCCCAATCACGTGGTTGTACACCGCCATTCTTCCAGTTACGTTAGGAGGTGAAGATATCACAAATGTTCTGTTCATACAACGCTTGTTTGTCAATAACTATAGGCATCCGTCCCTCTCGCTTTCAGTTCTCACTCTAAATTCTATGGCTAGTACGGGTTTGTTTGTCCTTGCTGGCTTATTCGGAAAGGTGAATTTAGACAATAGTAACAACAATAACAATAACAATTTAGAACATGTAGTAGTTTAAAACATGACGCAAGCGTGCACGTTTTACTTGGTCAGCCTTTGTGGAAAGACAATATAATTAAAACTAGATCTAAGTAAATCCAGTTCTATGAATCACTTGTGTCAAAATGTAGCTCGTGCGAAAAAAGCGAATTTCCTCGCTCGAAAGGCTTGCCGGGATGCTTGATTTGCATGCCACTTAGTCTAGTGCCAGCCACGCTGTGATTGTCGGTTTGTGAGAGGCCGCGCAAGCCCAGACAGGTGTGATACGATAAGAGAGTTGATGAAAACTATTTTCACATGCTACTCGAGCACAAGCTTGTTTTGCTGCCAGACAAGATGGCTGAATCAAGTTATTGCTACGACAAGAAGCTTAATATGCGTAATTTCATGAAATTTAAAAATATAAAAAAAAAAGTATTGTAGTGGGAAAACCCTAGAGATCACCTTATGCAATGGAAAAAAAAAAAGAAAGAAATTCGTTATTCGTGACTAGCCGCACGACCTGTACAGTAGCAGTGTACTCGTGCCGTCAGCATGCATATGTGTTATCCATTAATGTGAGTAAGAAAATATGAGAGAGAGAGAGAGGGAGAGAGAGAGAGAGAGAGAGAGAGAGAGAGAGAGAGAGAGATGGATGTAAGGAAGTAAGAAGGAGAGTGCGATTGTTGGAAGATGGTTTGGAAGAGTGAGCGAATGAATTTCTTCTTAAAACCATGACTGTTATACTTGCTCATTTATCATTAACGTTTCCGTGAGCTTAATAAGAATATTGTTTTTGTTATTGTTATTATTACGGTCTCTGTTCTTTCTAAAGCTAAGCTATATTGCCTAATTTGAGAGCTATTCGTGCAACAGTATGGATTTGTATACCGGACATGCAAATTATACCGGACATACATGCCTATAACTGGCAGCAGCACTGTGTGCTCCCCAGGGAGTCGAGAAAGCCCTAGAGCGATCAGGCCTGCTGGGGTAATAATAGTATGAAGTCACATGAGCGGGCATTAGCCTGAATATGAGACTTAAAAACCCTCATTATTATAATTATTATTATTATTATTATTATTATTATTATTATTATTATTATTATTACATCTTCACTCTATCCATCAGCCCGTCAATCTCAGATTTTGCTCTTCATTTACTGGATTTAAATCAGTACATCATGGCAAAAGTGATAAAAAAAAGTCTAAAGCATTTAACAGACTATGCACACTCGAATACATTTGTTCCCAAAACTCTTGTTTAGAAATCAGCACTATTGGGCAACATTTTGTATGTCTCTAAATAGAAGGACATCGTTCCATTAGTCTACAGTTACGATTATATTCACCATTATTATAATAACTGTTATTATATTCACTGTTGTTATAATAATAATAATAATAATAATGCGGTTTATAAGTCTCATATCCAGGCTAATGCCCGCTCATGCGATTTCACACTATTATTACCCCAGCAGGCCTGATCACTCTATTATTATATTCACTGGTATTATATTCACTGGTATTATATTCACTGTTGTTATATTCACTGTTGATATTCACTGGTATTATATTCACTGGTATTATATTCACTGTTATGGCATTCCATTCATTATTATACTCATTACACAGTAAGTTATTACTTCCAAATGTCCATTTGTCTTTTCTGTTGGATAATAAATATATGCCTGTCTACCTCCTTACCTGCCTGTCTGTCTGCCTTCCATCCTGTCTGTCTGCCTGCCTGCCTGCCTGCCTGTCTGTCTGTTTGTTTGTCTTTCTGTCAGTCTGTCTGTCTGTCTGTCTTTTTGTCTGCCTGTCTGTCTGTCTGTCCGTCTGTCTATCTGTCTGTCTGTCCGTGCGTCCTCCGTCTGTCTGTCTGTCTGCCTGGCTGTCCGTCATCCGTCTGTCTGTCTGTCTGTCTGTCTGTCTGTCTGTCTGTCTGTATGTGTATCAGCTTGCCTACCTGCCTGCCTGTCCGTCCGTCCGTCCGTCAATCCTTCCGTCCGTCCGTCTGTCTGTCTGTCTGTCTGTCTGTCTGTCTGTCTGTCTGTCTGTCTGTGTCTGTGTGGCTGTTTGTCTGTCTGTCTACATACCTCCGGCAGTATGCATTTCATCAACCTGTTGAAGAAGTGCTGTTGACCATCACTGCCTCTGGTCATAGGTGTGGTTCCATTAAAGTCTGACATGTGTTCGCTTTGATTGGCTGGCCAAGTCACGTGGTTGTACACCGCCATCTTTCAAGTGACGTAACGAGGTGAGGATATCACTACTTTTCTGCTTCTACGACGCTTGTTTATCAATAATCGTAAGCATCCGTCATTCAAGCTTCCAGTTCTCACTCTGATGCGATGGCAAACACGGGATTGTTTGTCCTTGTTGGTTGATTCGGAGAGATGACTTCAGTACATGTAGCAGTTTAAAACGTGACGTAAGTGTGCGGATTTTGCTTACTCATCCGTTGTGAAAAGAGAGTATATAATAACAGAAACTAAGTTAATCTAGTTCCTATGAATCACTTTTGTCAACGAACATAGTTACACGGCGTCTTCGTACGAGACAGCCAATCTCATTTTGTCAAATGGCTCAGCGAGACACTTGATTTGCACGCCACTTGGTCTAGTACCAGCCACGCTGTGATTATCGGTTTGTGAGAGGCCGCGCAAGCCCCGACTGGTGTGATACGATATGAGAGCGATACTTGTGCATGGGCTGTTTTGATGCTGGACTAAATAGGCGTAAGTCGTTTTTTTAGCTAAATCAAATCTCTGGCAGGATATGACATTTTAATGTGTGTGCTTTCTTTAGGTTTAAAAAAAAATTAATCTAGCATTATTCTGGTCTGAGATAATATAGTTGTTTGAAGTGAGAGGATGTCATCTCAAGCAATGGAAAGCAAAATAAAAAAAAAAAAAAATAAGACATGCGTGATTGGAAAAAATAATCAGTTTTAATATGCCTCTTAGTAACAACCACTTGCTGATACAATCAAATTTATAAAATCATTATTTATTTATTTTTATTATAGAGACAGTTTTATTGTCAACTTCCGCAACAAAGAAAAATTCGATACTGGATAGTCTTACTCATCTTTAGAGCCAGATACTTCAGTTTCTAGTTTAACGACATAAACCTTATTTTGACTTGCTGCAAGACATGTGAGTGTCAATAATTGTAGCAGTTACATTTCCCAGAAATGCGTGCATACCTAACAATACATTACAGTTAGTCGAAATGAGACTTAAATCGATTTTGTTTTATCAAGCTGTTGGTATCATAGAAAAACTAATTAATTTTATGTACTATTATCTGGTGAAAAAAAAACACAAAAAAAGGAGAAATAGTAATTTGAAGTCTCCGATGGGTCCACAGAATTGTGGCAGAATTTTCAAAATAAGCATGAAAATAAAAATAAGCTGGATTACACCGGATTTGTACACCTCAGATAAATCCATCTCACAAAAATTTTACTTTTATCTATATATAGACCTACTTATTATTCGAAAAAGATTAATGAAAGAAAATGCCTATTTTTTTAACATGGTAGATATATAGCACATTCATTCTACACAGCCATGATGGCACTTCTACAAAAGATTCTAAGATCACAGAGCTAACTGCAGCTAAGCACAAGTTGTAGTACAGCTAACTGGGATTAAGTGTGTCCTCATTAAAGTGACATTGACAAATTTATACGCTTTCCGTCATTTGACAGGGAGAAATGTTAACACACACACGGGGAGAGACATAGCCTTCAGCATAGACTGTCTCCGGTGCTTGTATGCATAATCCTCGCCTTAATTAAACGCATTGTGTTGACTTGGGTGAAAACTGCTAAATGTTTTGCGGGTTTCCCATAGTTATCAAAGTGCGTTAAATAATGTAAGGATTATGCATAGGGCACTGCTCATGAAGAGTATGGTGACCTACTTTATTTTTTTTGTTACTGTGACATAACTAAATAGAGGTGGAAGTGATGTTTCAACCACAGTGATCCAGCAGTATGTTTGGTGGGTTGGTTTGGTTTTTTTTGCCTTTTGACTGTAAACTTTGGTCGAAATGCGTTGGGAATTATCCGCATTGCACACAATCAATCTATGGGGTGGCTGCCACCGCTATTACTGTTACTTCCAAGTGCTGAAGGTTGCAGGAGCCAATTTTGTTTTTAAAAAAATGGACTATCAGAAATAATCGTAAAATATGAAACCACACCGCAGAAATTGTGAAATTCAGTCTTTGATTTGTTAAAAAAATACTTGTTGCAGGCAGTGTTCCTCATTGGCTTCAGCGGATTTCATTTGTGCGGGCCTGTGATCTGCAAAAAGAGGCCAAATTTGTATATATACATACAATATACAGTAGCCGTAAATCCTGAAGACGGACTCCCCCTCCGTTAGTAGTATATAATTTGACCACAGTGGTGGCACCACGTCTGCGGACCAGCCTTGGCCATCTCAGGGAGTTCCTACAGCTCGAGGAGAAAGCTTTATTATATGGCTCAAGAAGGTTTTTACAATCTGGCTCCTGCAACCCGAACTCCTGTGAGTGCGGGCCTAGTGACGCTCACCACCAACGGCGATTCGTCATTAACATGCAACCCGTGCAGTGCCTGGTAGAATTTACCTCAGAATATAAAAAAATTGTAAATTATTTCCAAAAATACAGAAACCGAGCAAGACGTAGAGACTCCTTTTCTTCAATGGATTTCTTTTGTCTTTTAGCTGTGTGTTATCCTCATAATAAAGTCAAAGAGCTTTGTTACAGTTATTCAGAACTAAAGCACTGGATCTCAGTTAGTTAAGGTTTAGGTATATATAGTAGATATTTGAAGAGAAAGCAGTGGAAGAGGGGAGGGGTTGCAAGGGTAATGTTGCGGGTCACAGGTCGCCATTACACGGCATTGGAATAAAAATAATGTTGTTGAACCCAAAACTCTGGCAAATATTCTAAGCAATATTCCAGGGCACCCCCATCTACACCTTGGTTCAGAGATAGGAGTTGGAATAGAGTTAAGGAAGAAAAAGCAAACTTGGGAAAATCCCTATGAAATCTCCAATCTGTTATTTTTCTTTTCCAATCTTGTTCCTAATCAGTAATCCTAAACCAAGACCTAGGCGGAAGTATCCTGGAATACTGCATATTTAGGTCAAACAGACAGTTGCCAGAGTCAGGCAACCTAAGTATAGTTTAGATTAAGATTTACGTTTGAACATGATTTGAGAACAACATCGTCTGATTCTTGTAAGGGCTGATGCTGATGATTAAAGGCAGGAGTCAAACACCGGAAGTCCGGCAAATTTCAAAAACCAGATCGAAAAGATGACCCGCCCTCGAAATTTACGCACACTGATTGGCGGAAGTGATAGCCTGCCGTGTGCAATACTATTCTCTTTTATACATTTTCTGGAATGTCTGCGACAAAAATATTAAGTGATAAAAGCAAGTGATCCTTACTGTCTGTCCTGGCTATACCTTCTCATTTCGGTCTCTCATTATATTGATGACAGAGTAATTATGTCTCTCCAAAGTAGACGATGCAGGAAAGGGTCATGCGAGAGATGAAGCTCGCTTGGAACGAGCTTGGAAAGATGGCCCAAGACAGGGAAAGATGGAATTCGTTTGTACGTGGCCTATACCCTGCTGGGGGTGAAAGGCACTGATGATGATGATGAAAGTAGACCACACTAAAAACTATGTTGATCTTGATATTATTAAAGGAAGCATTACTGCTATAAGTTCTATTGAGAGCTTACTTCCTATGTTCTTCAGTTCTGCTTGAGAGGAGTAAATACGAAACATCTGTAATTTATGGAACTAACACTGCCGTCCAGAGCTAATTCAATGTTACAATGAATAGTGCGATGACGCATTAATACTGACAATATAATGTATAGAACGAGAAAGATACGTATAAAATTAGGCAAAACCCATTAACTCAAAAACCAGGTCATAACAAACGGCTCATAGCAACACAACACAACACAACACAACACAACACAACACAACACAACACAACACAA
>JAWQUT010000319.1:471839-481969 GCA_033807755.1 Ellobium chinense
CACACACACACACACACACACACACACACACGCACACACACACACACACACACACACACACACACACACACACACACACACAGAGAGAGAGAGAGAGAGAGAGAGAGTATGGTTTGTAAAAGATGAATATTAAGTGGTAGGAGAAGCAGGATCTTGAATGGTTTGCATTTAGGGTGTTTTACATTAACCCTCTAGTGCCCAGCGTATCAGATTTGATACATTTCGTGGAACAAAGGCAAAGCAAACCAAGATCATTCTGATGCTTGTTCCAGCATAGTGGATCCAGAAGTGATCCAAAAACTGGAGCTCAGACTTTTTGTGCCATTGTAAATAGGGCTGGGCACTAGAGGGTTAACACCAAGCATCTTTGAGAATCTATGACTATTTAAACAAACAAACAAACAACAAAAAGAAACTGCCAGAAATTATTAGGGGCTATTGTGTCTCTTAGTACTCAAAGTCTACTAACTTTGATTTTTAATAATAGTAATGTTCGGGTGTAACTTTGCAGTTTTATTTTCTAGAAAACATCAAAGATTAATGCAAGAGAGGACCTCGTTAAAGCACCACCTACCCAACTGAATTTTGTTCTTGACCTGCATATATAAGCCATTGGTCCCAGTCGACAATATCAGATATAAAATAAGTAATTTTAAATAACTCACTGTGATATATTGTTTTTGTTTTAAGTAGGATAGCTTTCTTTTGCATAATATTGCACATAATTAACGTATCAGAATATAGCTAGTTCAGTAATAATTACAAACAAATAACGAAAATCCAACAATAAGTTTCGCACATTGATTAAGCTAAAGAACAGCTACTGTCCATATAATGTGTAAAAAGTACCACAATCAAAATGATAATAATAATAATCATCATAGCATTTATATAGCTCTTATCCCTGTAGATACAGGCTCTGAGCGCTTTACATGGAGAAGTAAATAAGATTATATTAATATTCAGCTCACACACCCAAGCATACCACACTCTGTACACATGTACTGCAATACAGATGAAAATAAAGAAAAAAATTGGTTTCGCAGACTGTCATGGTCAACCAAGATATTGTTTGAACAAATGTGTTTTGAAAAGTTTCTTAAAAGTACTTAGACTATTTTCTTTACGAATATTTTCAGGCAGTTTATTCCAAACAAATGGTCCTGAGGACGTAGAAGCTCTTTCTCGAAATTTTTTCATGTTTGCTTTTGGTACATGGAGAAAAGAAGCATTTTCAGATCGTAATGATCTAATGGGCTTGTGCTCAGCTCCCAGATTCGATATGTATGCAGGCGAACTACCATTTATGGTCTTATAACAAAAAGTGGCAATCTTGTACTCGTTGTATCTATGAAAGGTCAGTGAGAATGGAAGTACATGTAGCAAAAAAATAAATCAAATCCTGATTTGTTACAGCAGGTGCGGAATAGTGCGGACTATTATATGTCACAGAACCTAGACGGCAATCTCACGAATGGTATAATTGGTGCTTTTTTTTTTGCTTTGTATGTTTGTCTGTTTCGGTCAAACTGAACATTATCGTGAACTTTATCGCTGAACGGCGAAGTGACATGCCCTTATTTTAGGTATGACTGCACAAGCCTGCTGCTTGTTAAACAGAAAGTCAATAGGGCTGCAAGGGAGCTGGGCACAGTAAATGGATGGATGGATGGATGGATGGATGGATGGATGGATGGATGGATGGATGGATGGATAAAAGGATGGATAAAAGGATGGAGGAATGGATGGATGCCAAGTTATAAATGCGGGTGAGCAATTTTTCGATTATTGACATTCGCCTTTTCGGAACTTACTCCTACTTGATACTAACTGATCCACTGAGTTCATTAATAATTACAGGGCGTTAAAGTGGATGACAACGGGATATCCATACCGCCATTACTCTTAACGACTGGCTGGGGAAAACAAAAGGGGGGGGGNGGGGGGAGGAAGAGAGAGAGAGGTCGGGAGTGGGAGAAGGTTCGGGTGGAATCATCATCATAGTATCTTCATAATCATTAACAGCATGAATCGCTGTAATACTCGTATAGCTATTTGCTTTTAATGAGGCATTAAAGTAATGGGGTATACCTGACAAAGATGACATACTGTGAGAAGTTTTTTTGGCTGGGATCTAATTTTCGCAACCAGCAAGTCGCAATGAGCTTTTCGCGGTGATCCAGATCCGGGTCTAATTTTCGCGTGATCTTTTTCTTGTGTGTGTTTACAGAAGTGGTACAGAAACCCGGGAGATGAGACATGACTGTCGATTTTAAAAAAAATCTTGACTCATCTTCTTCTCCTTCTTCTTCTTTGTTCTTCCTCTACTTCGTCCTCTTCTTCTTCTTCTTCTTCTTCTTCTTCTTCTTCTTCTTCTTCTTCTATCTCTTCTTCTTGTTTTCCTCCTTCTCCCCTTCTCTTCCTCCTTCTACTTCTTCTTTTTCTTCTTAGTCTTTGTCTTCGTAAAATTCCTTCTACTCCCTCCTCCTCTTCCTCCTCCGCTTCTTCTGGTTCTTCTTTTTCTTCTTCTTTTTCTTCTTTCTATTTCTTCTTCTTCTTCTTCGACTTCTTCATTTTCTTTTTCTTCATTTTCTTCTTCTTCTTCTTCTTCTTCTTCTTCTTCTTCGTCTTTTTCTTCTTCTCTTTCTTCTTCTTCTTCTACTCTGTCTTTTTCTTCATTCTCTTCTTCTTCTTCGTCTCTTTCTTCTTCTCATTCTTCTTCTTCTTCTTCTTCTTCTTCTTCTTCCTCTTTTTCTTCTTCTTGAGTCCAAAAACACGCTGATAAATGAAGACAATCGAGAAGCTGCCGTACTTTCTATGCATCAGGTTCTTTACTTAAAAAAACTTGAACGAAACGTTGTCTCAGTGAGAAGCAATGTTCGTGAATTTCAGTTAGCAGAATTTGAGACAAAAAATAAACTCACAGAAAAAAAAAATCCATAGTATTCAACGAACACCACTGCGGGAAAATGCAAAAGTATCCGGGGAATTCTAATCCAATACATTTGTCCATAGTGTCAAGTTTGTGATGTATTTGAGCTAGTGAGGAGACCTAAAACACTTAACGATTCTGCAGGTGTTTCGAAATTATGGAGTTGGCATGTGTGAGGTCTTTATAGTTGTAGATTTATGACTTGGCTTTGGCATGGGCGCAGTATATTACGGTAATAAAACATAAAACCGAAGGTTTGCGTCCATCACACAGATTTGATACAATCTATTCTTTGCTATCTTGGCATTTCGTTCAACCTTACTGATATAGTTACCTCTAGAAAGGGTGCGTGTTCAATTCTTCTTATTCCATCTGTCTATCTGTCTGTCTGTCTCTCGTCTGTCTCTCTCTCTCTCTCTCTCTCTGTCTCTCTCTCTCTCTCTCTCTCTCTCTCTCTCTCTCTCTCTATCTGTCTGTCTCTCTCATGACGATTCATTCAAGGGAAATAACTCGTCACTCCTTAATCGGACTTTGAAGGTGACCATGAGTTGCTTCCCTTGTATTAATCAACTCCGCCCCTAAACTGCGTTAGAGTGACATTGTACAATGTAAACCTACTGTGCAAACCATTACTTCTCATCCATTTTTTACCAACAGTGGCGAGGACAATAATGTCTGAAAGACTCGCAAGGACATGGGAAGGCTAAAGCGACCTGTACTGGTGCCGTAAGGTCATTCAAAAGTGGGTCTCTCTGGAGTGTTGAGTCACACCACACCGGCTAAAAAACCGTTGTTTTCAACTGCATTTTTCCCTTAACGTAAATAATCAGAAACTGTGTATTGTTTGGCTCAGATCTGGTGGTGAAAATACATTGCACTTCTTGTGTTTCTGGAACAGAATAGAATAGAATAGAATAGAATAGAATAGAATAGAATAGAATAGAATAGAATAGAATGGTGTCTGTCAGTCCGCTTGCCTGTCTGTGCGTGTATCTGTCTGTCTGGCTGTCTACCTTTCTGTCTGTCTGTCTGTCTGTCTGTCTGTCTGTCTGTCTGTCTGTCTGTCTGTCTTGTCTGTCTGTCTGTCTGTCTGTCTGTCTGTCCGTCCTTGAATTTGTTTTCCCTTTTGTTTCTCACTATGACTTCCTCAATACTTTCCATATTGATATTATACCTCGATTATTTTTCTCTCTCTCTCTCTCTCTCTCTCTCTCTCTCTCTCTCTCTCTCTCTCTCACTCTTCTTTCTCGCGTTCTCTTCTTAAAAATCTCATTCTTTCTTTCATATATATCTCATATAAACATAAAACGAACCAGATTAATAAAAAGATGACTAGCAACATTTTATTAGTAATTAATTCATAACAAGCAAATAATCAAATAATTAAAATTAAGTACATTTCTCGTTGGTTACGTAAGTTTCATATTTACCACCTTTACCACAGTCCAATTTAGACTACATGTGGCAACCGTCGTACGTTTCTTAGAAAGTAGTTGCCTATGACAGATGGTCGTCTTGAACAGCTGGTTTTTCAAGATGTTGATCAATCCTTTACCTCGCGACTTATTACTGTCATATACTTTTTCTTGTTGTTGTTTTTTAAGAGACAGGGGTAGATATTTGCTTCAAGGCGCACATTTTCCTTCTGTCAGACCATTTCTAAACAAACACCCCTGGAGTGCCAGGATTTTCACCCTAAATACTCCGCCATTATCCAACAACAGCGTGACGTCATAAAGCGAGAAAAGCTAGCAGACGATTGGCGCAGATGCTGCGCAAATTGTCTAGACAAATCGTCTGCTAGCCTATCTCGCTTTTTAACGTCACACAGCATGCGTGATGTAAACGGTCATCCCTGAAACTCGATGGTATGGCAGGTGATCGCGAGACCAGGTTTGACTGTATTCGGTTTATGACAGTAATGACAGTAATATACTGATTTTACATCAGCATCATTTAATACATTATGAAGGATGGCTACTACGGTAAAATACAATGGGTGAATTCGTTGTAAAGCAACTACTCGGAGCATGGAAAAAAAAAAGTGCTGTTAAGCAGGATTGCCTTTAGTAAGTTACTTTTATATGGAAAGTATGAGGTGTGATCCAAAAGTCTCTGGAATGTGCCTATAAATGCTCATAGACTTCCTCTAGGTGCTATATTCCTTCATCACATTGAAGCAGTCTATCTGGGTGTCAGCACAATGATATTATTATATTAAGCGCCCCTCCCTAGCTTAGGAGTACCCTGGAGGTCAGTATATCAAGCACTATCTGCGAATTTGATGTAAAAAAAAAAAACACAAAGCCATAGTAAGTCTCCGAGTTTCAGTCAAGTCCAGGGACTTTTGGATCGCACCTCGTAGCCTACAATATACTGTTACTTGCAGATTGTCGTTAATAAGCAGACTTTGTGATTAAGATAATTGCTATTACGCATGGTCAACTATCACATATTATAATGCACTAGTCCGGAGATGTCCCAACCTCCTATTCAGCAGGGAAGCCAGATTTGTATTTAAGTCATCTTGAGAAGCCCATGTCTAAATTATATGTGCATATTTCATCAAAGTAAATTAAGTACAAATACACTCAATAGTAAATTGAGAACTTGCCCACTGACAATGGGATCTCTTACCATCGTAAGAATTACATCTGAGAACTGGCGCAATAACTATGCGATCTCTTCCCATCGTAAAAATTACATAACAGGTAAGCGCCAATGCACTAATATAATTCTTTCGACGGCAATTCTGTTCGCAAGCGCAAACTCTCGTATAAAAATTTCGCAGGCCATGATTTGCACGCCTGGTCAGGCTATATTCTGGCCCTGCATTGCAAAATACTGGTGTGGGTTACTGACAGAAACATTTTGATGGCCTCGGTGGCAAAGTTTTCAGCACTTCATCCAATTACAGATCATGTCCCTTCCTTCACAGTACGGCATAATGTGTGTATGGATGCAAAATTTAAACTTTCCAAATCATTCTTCTCTTCTCCGTGACCAGTTGTCATCACTTTACAGCACTTTCGAAGCTTTAGACATGCCCGGAATAGGAGAATAGGCTTGATATGGTGGAGCCAAAGAAGAGGTACTCTACGGTCTTTGATGATGCTTACTGAATTTTGATGTGGTAGCCGTAAAGCCAGAGGGTTCTTCATGCAGACCCAACTGTTTGGGTCAGTGAAGACAATTACTCTTCATGATAATACATTGACCCATTTTTTTATAATTATTCTGCGATCAAGGTAAATATTCCTGGGCTGAAAGTTGCAACATCAACAGAAAAAGTACGTAAGTAATCGTGCTGTGACATAAGACATCCATACATGTACATAATATTATATGTGCTTTTTGACACTGGTATCACAGAACCTCTTAATTGAAAACACCGTAGTGTCCGCTGGCTTCAGTATCTGTGCATATCTGTTGAGAACACCTTCTGGTGTGGAGAACTCAAGAGACACATTAATTATATCACCGCTTCAGTTTGCAAGTGGTCTATGTCCATTTGGAATAATCACGAGAAACTCTTAAGGTGCGCTGGGGTTTGGGCTAAGAGCAGGGCTGGGGAGGGGGGGGAGGTCCCTAAGTATTAACTAGGGATTCTTCAAGGGGTTCTTGATCATCTCTAACCCGGTCCCTAATACTAACTTTCGTACACGTTAAGAGAGTCTCAGGACTGAAGGAAATGAACACAGAACACCAGCTGTAAACGAAGAAGATGTTTTGTTGAGAAATGAGTGATGTGGAGCTGATCACCCAGATAAGAATCTAAGCCAGACTAAGTTAAAGTACTTGACTTGAAAATATATATACAAAAGAATAAGTACATATAGACCTGCTTCATCTCTTTAAGCATGGTCTGTGTCCATTCCCATAAAAAAAAAAAAAAACAGGTTCCTTCGGATTGTCATCGCAGAACGCGGGACTTGCTTAGTTGCATCACCGCTGAATTCTTCGTTGAGGGTCATGGCCGTAGGTCAAATTGCTCTGTGTGCAAAAACAATGGTTATAGTGGTTTCATTGGTAATGACCAATGCCGCTTCTTCGTTAAAAAAATGTTGTTGGCCTGACCTTTGGCAGAAAGGAGCAAAATTCACCCAGAACCCTGTGGTATGGTGCGAGCACGCAACAAGAAATTTACAGGTTTGATACAGGTAGACCCCCTTGCTTTGTATCACGACCAAAGAAAGAAGGAAAGCCTTCAAGAAATTCCAAGTACTCATCCTGGCACAGAACCTGCGGTTTTTTTTTGGTTTTTTTTGCTATCTTATTTTTATTTGCTGTGATCAAGGACTTGGAGCATACGCGGAAATCTCTGGACTGGAGGAAGTATGCTTCCTCGTCACCTTCCTTTGTTGGGTCCTAACTTGTCCTTTGACGTACATTACCAATCAGATTCCCCCTTCGATATGGTTACCCCACCCGCTTTTCTTCAGGCTATGCCTGGGAAAGGCAGGAATATCCATTGTATGTAATACACATGTAGTTTGAACTTCACTGTCATTTTTACTCCTACTATGTGTAGTGAAGTGCGGACTCCATCTGTTCGTAAAGTTTCTGGAAGACCTGGTTGGCGATCACTATTCCAACAGAATCTTCCAACGTCCGAAACACCACTACACCATCATGTCCGAAATGTTTGAGCATTCTCGCCGTGATGCGACGAATTTGTTTCTTCCGTTCGTTTTCTGAAACCTCTTCCTCTGTGGTTTCAATGCTGGGGACTGAGCGTCTTCTAGAGCGGCCATTCTCCCTTGTGAACACCTCCCTGATGGCTGCTCGGAGGCGAGTCGCGTGTCTCTCACGTGACCCACTTGTCGCTCTAGGCCGGACGGGTGATGGAACAGCCTCGGGGTTTTCATTGGCGGCATCTGCTGGAGGCGTGTCGCCATTATGATCCTGCGATTTTAATTTTTCTTGGTCGAGAAGATGAAATAAGATAATCACGTACTGTTTCACGAAGTTCGTCCGACTAGCTGACGATAGAACATGGAAAGCCCACTTCAGAAGACTGTAGCTGTTAACGCTAATCAGAACAATTAACCAAAACCAAAGAAAAATGAATATTTTTCTATTGTACATATTAATGGGCAAAATGCATTGAATAGTGTACGTATTTATGTTTGTCATCTGCCGGATTTTCATATCACAAAGTGTCTGTAATGGAAAACGAGCAGATTCATGAGGTACACCTTTCAGGAAATTTCCGATCACCTCGTAACCATAAGATACAAAATCTTCGTCTATGAACACATTCATGCTAATGTACAGTCCAACCGATACGAGAAGATATGCCAGTTTGACGAACAGAGCCAAACCACTTAAATACGTTCCGGTGTGTCTGCCGAACCAAAAAAATCCGATGCTGCCTAAAAATTTGTTCACAGTTCTGACCACATTTTTCGGCGCTCTCCGCGTCCTTACAAGCCAAATTCGTAAAATTGTGGCCAGACTTCCCAAGTCTTCATTCATATGTGCCATATTGACTAGCTTGCTGAGGTTTAAGCCTGAAGACGGTACGAACGACTGCCAGATGTAGTGGGGTAGGTTCAACATGGCTGCCATGAAAAATAGTATCCAGGGAACCCAGGGGTAATAAGCCACAGTAATGTTGTAACGGTCTTCTTCCTTGAACTCAATAGCAGCACCCTGTGGGTAGGATGAAAAGATGTTTTAAAACAGGAGTATATGGTAAAATCCTTTGGAATCTTTCAAGAGGCGTTGGGGTTAGGGTTAAAGGTGGGTTGAAAGTTAGGGTCAGGGAATATACAGCATCCTTCGGAAACTTTCTTAGTCCCAGACAATGTAGGGTCTTTCTGTGTGCTTTCTTTTCAATTTCTCTTCACCTAACTCTGACCCAGGCACAGGCAGACAGACAGACAGACAGACAAACAGACAGACAGACAGACAGACAAGCAGGCAAGCAGGCAGACAGACAGGCAGGCAGACAGGCAAAATATGCCTTTCAGTGAGGTTGATGATGATGATGATGAGGATGGTGGTGGTGGTTGTAAAGCTGCTGCTGTCGTTGTTGATATTTTGGTAATGGTGTTGATGATGGATGAAGATGATGATGATGACGAAGAGGATGTGGTAGTGGTGGTGGAGGTGGAGGTGGATTAAAAGCTGCTTTTGCTCTTGCTGATACTGTGTAATGGTGAATGATAATGATGTTGATGACAGTGACAGATTTCAGTGATATTATTTGCAATGTTTTAAAGTGCAATTTTCTATACCCGTTGTAAAACGTTCACGGTTTTTATTTTCATAACTGTATCAAATGTTTTTGTTGATGATGATGATGATGATGATGATAATGATGATGATGATGATGATGATGGTGATGATGATGATGATGATGATGATGATGATGATGATGATGGTGCAGATGACCATCTCTCACCTCGTGTACAAAGTAGTTCTGTTGTACCCAGCACAAGGCCTTGGTGTAGTTACACTGGCCCTGGGGCATCTCTGCCGGGCACCAGCAGTGTATCGGATCACCGACATACTGGGTGGGGTAACAAGAATATTATGTTAGTTGGATGGAGGAGTGAGGTACTTTCAAGTCAAAGGCGGAGCCTAGAGAAGCTTGTGAGAAGATAGAGGCATCACCAGCCTCCCTTCCCCTTAGAAATTACAAGCACTTTCCCATTGGTGATAAAAAAAAAGACAACACGACCTTTCTTTATTCCATGGGGCAATTGATTTACAATGTCATACAATGTCATCCAACTCATTCATAATACAAACACATAAATACATAATATTATGTATGAAAAATATAACAAAGTCATTGCTAATTGGCAGCGGTGCAGCGCCCTGATCCCCAAGTTTTAATGCAGGTACTCATTAATATCTGAGTGGAGTGAGGAATGGGAAGTGGAATGTCTTTTCCAGGGACACTACAACAAATATCAACCGGCCCATGAGTCGAACATACAAACCTTAGACTTGACAGTCTTCAGTTTATGAGTGCGAGTGCGACTCACAAACCATACGGTCATGCTGGCTCCCAGAGAAACACAGAAAGAAAGAGGGAGAGAGAGAGAGAGAGACAGACAGAGACAGAGAGAGACAGATAGACAGAGGGAGAGGTACCTTTCTCCTGTCATTTGACTATGCATCTCCAAAGACTTATTTTCACTTGATGCTATATATCCTTCCCATCCCCTCCCATCCTACCTCCCTC
>JAWQUT010000319.1:490974-520730 GCA_033807755.1 Ellobium chinense
CTCTCTCTCTCTCTCTCTCTCTCTCTCTCTCTCTCTCTCTCTCTCTCTCTCTCTTCTTCTTCTTCTTCTTCTATATTTCTCACTCTCTCTCTCCTCTCCATAATAAACGAACTCGTCTGTAAGGAATGAAAGACGGAGCTCAGTATATTTCATCATTTGGTAACAGCTAAAAATTTGCGTCCACTTGATATATAGCTCAGAGCGAAAATGAGACATCCATAAACCGTTAAAAACGTTCGACGGCTGTTTCTTGTATAAAAGGGTTTGCAACAAAAATTTACATTCAATGATATATAGTTCAGAGCGAAAATAAGACATCCATAAACCGTTAAAAGCGTTTAACGGTTGTTTCTTGTATAAAAGGGTTTGCAACAAAATGTTATTTTCTTCAATTCCCTGAGCGCATTGCTACAGGGTTTTGTTTTCCTTTCTCTTGCGAAGTCCGGGGTAATATAAATATAATGAGTTTGTGCGTATGTACAAACAAACAAAAAAAAAAGGGGGGGGGAGGAGGTATTGGCCTTCCCTACAAAGGGGTCAAGCTACAGATATTTTTTTGAAAAATGTATGTTAGCGGGTTTTCCCACAGCGCTGATTTACGTCAACATGATCTACGGCCGCAAGACAACTGAGCCCCTGACTGCTGGACTATAACAACTGAGTCAAGATTAAAGATCCAAAAATGTTTAAAAAGCTCATGACAACATGACATACGAGCATCCATAAATTATTACCTTGGTTGTACATCAAATGAGCACCAAAAGAGAACATGATGTAAACCTGGGTTGTTGTTGGGGTTTTTTGTCATGTTTTGGTTTTCTGGTAAAATGTTGACTTAAAATTGGTAGATCTAATTGGATACTAATATTGTACGTGCAAGACTGCAAGTGTATTATGTTTGCTCATTGTATGTGCAGGTGTATTATCTTTGTTCACTGTGTGTGTGCGTGTGTGTGTGTGTGTGTGTGTGTGTGTGTGTGTGTGTGTGTGTGTGATGCACTAACGTTTTACAAACACAGATCCTTAGGAGAGGGAAGGAGGAGGTAAGTGAGGACTGCCTGCGCTTTAAGTTCGTATATTACTGTTCTTGACTACTTGTTATGTTTGCAAGTGACAAAAATGAACCCCTGTGGCTGTATGCATAATCCTTGCGTTAATAAACGAATTGCGTTAACTACCATGAACAATACTAATGTTTTAGGAGTTCCCCGTGGTTACCGCAATGCGTTAACTAACGTAAGGGTTATGCATACGGACACGGGTCTTTGTGAAAACTACTGGGAGGTTCATATTAAACTCATGGCGAATCAACAAAACAATAAAAACACACCCAAAACAGAAATTTTTATGAAGGAACCCTCTACGGATAGTGTGCGGAATACGACTTTCAAGTTTTAGGATGAATGCAGTAATAAACAAAATGTTGGTGCAATGTTGTCTTGTCCGTTGTGATCAGTTGTCTTGTCATTGGTGCTCAGTGCTCGTGCTTTGGGGCTCAGCTGTTGGAGTCCCTGATCTATTGAAAGGAACACACTATGTACTGGTAACTGTTTTCGAGACAGAAACATGCCTCATCTCATATAATTTCAGACATTTCGACAGCGATATTGATGTCAGTGCGTAAGCAGATAATTAATGGTTAAACTCCACCAGTTATGATGCTTTATTCTCAAGGATTATTTAAGTTCAAACAGAGGTTGAGAGACGTGCGTCATTGTTTGGGGGCGGCTACATCGAGAACTACATCGCAAGCAAATTTTGAAAATCCTATCGTTCTTCCTTCGTAGAAGGACCAGTGACTTCTGGATCCATCCTTGTATTAGCAAGTGCACATAATAATATAGTTCAAAATGGGGGGAAGCGCGGAGGGGAGAGGCTGGGAAGCTGTCTTTTTTTTTTTTTTATAAATATTATACCAGATCAAATCACCACGATGTTAAATATAGTGATAAGATAGTGATTTGTAATGTTATGTATTTACATGTAGGATGTGTACTGTTCTAGGAGACAAACAGTGGGATAACCCTCCTTCTTTACTGTTATTCTAATGATGGTGTATAACGACTTTAACATAATAGTTGGGCTTAAAATTCGATGAAAGTAACTCAGTGATACATCCTTTGTTATTCTGTTATGTTCTAGCGATGTTTCAACCTTAAATTTTGTTTGAAACTCAAAATCTCGAATGTACCAACAGCACAATCGATACCTAGTCTCATCGAGCTCACAAAGCCATTAAATTTCATAAAATAGCGGGGATGGAATCGTACAGAATATTATAACGATGTTAAAGGTCAACCCCGCTTAAATGACCGGGATAGTGCGTCATCGAGCTCAACCTCTGAGGTATGATAGTGCCTGCCCTTAGGTGTGACGTCAGGGGTTCACAGGCTAGTCACAGCCTTGCAGGCACATGGTGGCGGCGATACAGTTTTTGTCCGAAGAAGATGACGATGTCGACCCAGAACTGTTGTTTATTGTAGGAAAAAGTATTCGCTCTCAGGATCTTTAGTTTGTTTACTGTTTAAATCAATGTCTACATTACTGTACGGACTAGACTAAACACGATACTAGCCTTAACGATTACCACCGAATAACAAGCACACGGATCAAGTTGATATGATTCAAATATCAATTTCACAGAAGGCACATTAATTTGATCAGGCAAATGCACGCCCTGCTCTTACATTCTAATATAAGCCACAGAAAAGAGACCGTCGATATACAAGGTTCTGTTGCGAATAAAAAAAAATTCAAAAACACAAACCATGAAGATATTGAGAAATTTGTAAACAAGCCTTGACATAATTTAGTCTTATAAACCAGGCTTGTGATTCATGACTTGAGCTGCCTTCGCACACGGAATTCCCATTAAAAATAATAAAGAACAAAACGACAGAACCCGCTCTCGGTATAATAAAAACATGGGCGACATTGCCCCATGGGCATTGGATCGCAAAACTCATGACGCGTAACGCGGCCCATTAATATTTGTTCCCTATAAAGTTCATGGACATGCACTAGTGGTATGCAGGGAGGTAAAAAAAAACTACCAATCGACCAAGCATATCGCCCTCTTTTTAACAGACGCAATAATACGAAGCTACAACAGAACTTAAAGGTCTACAAATCAGAATTGTCTTAGATCATTCGGAAGCAAAATGGTCGAACTGTATTGTGGTCGGATTATTAAAATTACTCCCGCAATTTCTCAAAGTTTAGTGGAGTTTCTGCTAAGGCAACCGGAAGAGTAGATCTACATGTACGTTTATCAAGATTTGTGGGGAGTTTGACAGTTTTGCAAAACAAACTTAGGAGGAGTGGGGGAAAGTTCGCTTGCGTTCGATATTGAAGTTTACTAAATCAGTGGGCGCAATTCATTTTTTCGGACAAGGCAGATAAGGCAATGTTTTGCAAGGGATAGTGGAGAATATGTCATGTCGGCTGATTTCCAATACGTCTTGTCGAGAAATTTGATATTATATGGAATAGATATCGAATAAGATATGATTCTTAACAATTCGGAACCCGTAATTCATTACTTATAAAGCTATTTAAACCTGCTGATAGTGTTGCATATTGAAAGACTTATCGGGGAGCTCATTTTGACACTGTAGTCATGTCTAAGAGCGTAGGCGAAAGAATTAAAGTAACTTGCAGTCTATCATGAGAATATACAGAGCTGTTGATATCGAATGGTTCAGATTAGTGAAAAAAAGTGAAACATGATGTTTCCTCCAAATATGTAGAAATAAATTTTAACCAATTCTATGAAGAAAGAAAAAAAAAAGAAAGAAAGAAAAACTAGTTTTTGTCCAGCAAGAAAGAAAACAAGAAAAGAAAATAAGAAAGAGAAACTCATTTTATCCAGTTGAGAGAAAGAAAGAAAGAAAAACTCATTTTATCCAGTTGAGAGAAAGAAAGAAAGAAAAAGAAAGAAACAAGAAAGAAAGAAAAAACAGTTTTTGTCCAGTTTTAGCAAGAAAGAAAAAAGAAAGTAAGAAAGAAAAACTAATTTTATCCAATTGAGAGAAAGAAAGAAAGAAAAAAGAAAGAAAGAAATAAAAACTAATTTTATCCATTTGAGAGAAAGAAAGAAAAAGAAAGAAAGACAGGAAGAAAGAATGAAAAGCGTTTAGCTGAAACGAGGGGAATAAAAATAATAAAATATAGACATAAATAATTTCCATAGATGGGGGACCAAAACATACAAAATTGTTACAGTCTACCTAAGAGTGACTATCTGCTAGTCTACTTACTAACAACTCACCAGTGGTAGGAGGTAACAAAAAGCCCTGTCGTCACTGTATTCCACAGACTTCTCTTTATTCTTTATCGATTGCTGTGCTCCTGAGGCCACAAGGACAAACGTACTTATCTCTCTGCTTTATATACCAGACCTACAATCCTTAGCCCAAGTTATATTAGGACTGTCACTGTTTGGCTTTAGAAGCTCTATAGCTGTAAGAAAACGCCAGCCTTAGTCAGGGACGAGTAATGGGTCTTGACCGATGATTATGGGACGCGGAAAGGGAATTCCCGGTACTACATAAAACGATTACTATTGTCAGGCAGTGGAGGAGAAATAACTTATGTTTTCCTTGGCCGAATTTCTGGATCTCAACAACAAACTACTGACTCTCCTTAGTAAACAGAATACAGTAACGTAAAAGCCCTGCTGGGGTTGGGATGCTGGGATGTTTCAGTAGTTTCATTGAATTGAATTCAGTGGCCAAGCTTTATGTCGAAGCACTTTTTTTTTCGAATTTCATGAGGATTACATTTCATACTCAATAAAAACTTTGCTAATCCACTGTACCCCTGAACGTTATGGTACAGAAAAGTGATACGTCTACAAACGTTGAGTAGTTGAAATATAAAAACAAGCCCATCTGGGTGGAAGGAGTGTCCACGGTCATTTGCGGGGCTTGTCTTCCGACTGTAATGATCGGATTGCGCAGCTTTAAAGCTGGTTTGATGAGGTTATATGTGGTAAAGTGCTTGCCTTAAGTGACAGATAGACTTGAAACCGGGCAGTGATTATGTAAAGAGATTTCCATAGATCAGCTACTAGAAATAAGCGTAGTACAGTGGAAATTGCTATATAATATGTGTGTTTTTGTATGGTGTGTGTGTGTGTGTGTGTATGTGTGTGTATGTGTGTGTGTGTGTGTGTGTGTGTGTTTGTATGTGTGTATGTGTTGTCTGTATGTGTGTATGTGAGTGTGTGTGTGTGTGTGTGTGTGTGTGTGTGAGAGAGAGAGAGAGAGAGAGAGAGAGAGAGAGCCTGTACAAAGCACATTATCCTTTCTCCAACGACCAGTGATAAACTGCCAATGAAGCATTTTTAAGTTTGCTACAAGTGACACTGAATGAAACACGCTCTGTTTTCTATTCCTGTGACCGTATGCATAATTC
Source organism: Ellobium chinense (assembly GCA_033807755.1). Taxonomy (NCBI): domain Eukaryota; kingdom Metazoa; phylum Mollusca; class Gastropoda; order Ellobiida; family Ellobiidae; genus Ellobium; species Ellobium chinense. The sequence goes on from JAWQUT010000319.1 coordinate 496,393, forward strand.
AAACTTTAATAACTACAGTGAACAATACTAATGTTTTGGGAGTTTCCAGTGGTTACCGCAGTACATTGAGTTATGTTATGATAATACATTCGGCCACTGGAATCATTAAAGAGCATTCTAGCTCAAATGCTTCGATTCACTCTTGGGTTGTAGACCCCAGGGTCTTACCTAGATGGAGCAGAGAACTACTGTCCGATTGTGGGCGAAATTGGATTGTAATAATGACAAAAACAAACATTATAAACGTTTTTCCACCAACGCTGTAAGTATTGCAAATACGTGACTCTGGTCCGGGAATTTTGTATTTCCCAGAAACAAAGAGTTATGACGCACAATACAGTACATAAAATTTTAGGCTTACATACTTACGTGGCACTGGAGAGTATGTGGAAGGAGTTTTGTTTTTTTTTCTTCTTCATGTCATGAGTATAGGTACTGCATACACGGATCTGAAAATTGCATGTAAATCTTCTTGATTTTACAGTCCACAGATTATTGATTCCAGAAGAGAAATGATTCGATCTACAGCCGCCAAAGAACGCTATAGCCTATGTGGTATTTGTTTTCAAAATCTCTTACAATCGCAATGATTACGTAAGTGCACTGGTGCTGAATGCACCTTTAGTAGCCGTTCAACATGGAGAGTTACTGAAACTTTTACGACGGTAAGAGATCCCAGAGCGTTAATGCGGAAGTTCTTTATTTGACTTAACAGAGAATTTTAAATACAATACCAATCATTACAATCTTATGTGCTTTTTGTTGAAAAGATTCTTTGTTTGGCTTTTCTTTAACTACGACTGTTCCAATTTCGGGCTGACGAAATGTAAAATATACACTGTGTGATTCTATATTTACATTTATTAGGAATATAACGATACATGTATGCCCTAGACATAAGTCAGGGGGGACAAGCAAACATTTTAATGACACTAGATTATGTGTCATAAATCACAAGAACAGACCTAGGACTATGCGATTTTTAGTTGAATGAATGTAAAAAAAGATCATATTACATATCACTAAATCAGCATTCTTTACCGTTCTTGGTGTTAATCGACATTTTCATAAAGTGACATATGGTAAAATCAGAATCTCACATGAAAAGTGCATGAAAAGAGTTGTTAATGGGCAGGATGCTATAAAGTGGTGCTGCTTGTTTTCAGCTTATATGTCCATTTGTAAGCAATGACTTTTGTTATCTATTTCCTTTGTAATGTTATGTGTTTACATATGTGTACTGTTCTATGTGTTTGTTTTATGAATGAGATGTATAAAATTGTACATTCATTTTGAGTAATTTCTTTACAGCATAATTAATAGAAAACCTATTTTTGAAATTAAGGATGATTCTGCCCAAAGATATGTCCTTTTAAAAAACCCTATTTTCATTTTTTTGGTCTTTTTTTTAAATTAAAAACCCTATTTTCATTTTTTTTGGGTCTTTTTTTTTTTTATTTCCTGAAAAATCTGCAATTACAATTGCACCCTTATATGGTGTTCATTAATCTTTATGAATGTGGTCGCCTCAGACAAGTGGACGCTTTATACAGGGTGATTTTGTGAGGATCAAGATAACTAGGACATCTTTTCCATCTGTTTCTCAATTCTCTGTGCTGTGGGCTGCCCTTAGCATGCTATAAAGACAAGTTATGCGGCAGCGTTGTTGAATGGTTAGTGTTCGACTCCAAATCCTAAAGGCCATGGGTTCGATTCCTGACCAGAGTTATATTGTAAGTGCCTAGAGAATGCATTTCATTCACATTCTCCTCAGTCCACTCATTTGTGAAATTGGTACCTGACTATAGGAAGTGAAAGATGTCAGAATGCTAATTATCTGCGCCCGATAGCGCGCGGTACTGAATACTTCACATGGAGCTGAGAAAGTCCTGGGGTGATCAAACGTGCTGGGGTAGTAATAGTGTGAATTTTACGGATGGGGATGAACCCTGATACAAAACTAGTAAATCACATTATCATTATTACACTTAATATTATTTTCATTATTATTTTTTTTATCATTATTATTAAATTCAATGAAGAAAAAATCTTAGATCTATAGACCTGACAGACTTCAAATGAGCCAACAGATGGTCGCCTTATACAGAGACCTTCCTTGTGTTTTATAGTGGTTGGGACAGGAGACAGACTAGTCATACTCATAGCTGTGATAGAAAAGTGGTTGTGATATGTAGGTTAAATACAATGGAACTCGATTACACATTCACCATTCCCACCAAGCTTTTGAGAATGTGTTATCTGACGGTTTGTTTTATCCAGGGTAATTGTTATAAGAGACAAAATACTTGGGACAGTTGAATGGGAATGTGCTCCATAAAAAATTGTGTTAAGCAATGGTTGTGTTGATTGAGTTCCAGTGTATATAGGAAATACCATCGACTGTACAGTACAGAATGGTTCAAACAAAATCTGTGACACTAGGGACATATGTCTGGTTTAAGCAAAGTTTCGGTTTAGACAGAGAAACCTAAAGGCTTGAAAATAAATGGGACTTCTTGTTTCCTTTTGTTTCGGTGATACTTTTGATTTAAGGTTACAGACCTGTAATAGGATTGGACCCTTTTTTCCTCTATGGGCTATATTAACATTTTGAGCTGCCCTCTGAACCCAAAGTTTTAGCTTTCAATCAGACCCATACCAGATTGAAGCTCATTATTTGGCCCAAATTTTAAGACTTACCCAACACTAGCAAGCCCATTGAATTTTGAGCTTGATTGCTATTTGTAAACAGACCCTACATTTTTCACTGGTCAATGCCAAACCCCTCCTCTTCCGCCTGAGCACACCCTTGACCTGGCAGTTCCAGCCCAGGGCTAAATAGTGCCTGGTAAAATAAAGTAAAATGGACACAGATTCCCATGATACCAAAACTTCCCCCCTGGAGTCCTTATTTCTGGAAGCAGGGCATGCCAAAAGAGGGAAAAGGGGAGATGAAATATATCCTCTAAGTTGTAGGACCCAAAAGTGAAAGTACAGTTACAGGCCTGTAACCTTAACTGTTTTCAACTTCTGTCCACTGTGCCTGAAATCTGGTCACCTCTGCAGGTCTCATAAGAATGTAATGTTCAAGGAGATTTGATCAATCTGAAGCTATGATATCACAGTTCACATTGGAAGACAGGATTACACCTTATATAATGACTGGTTTGTGATATAATGTGAGCACAGATTTCATTAACACACTTTATACGCACATGCCCTACCCTAAAATAACATCTGGAATTCTACTTAAATTATGAAATTTGTATCAGTTTTCTTCTTGAGTTCTAATCCTCCAAATCCAATCTATCCTAGTACTTTTAAAAATGTCTCTGAATTATGATCCTTGAGGTCCCAACTCCTTTCATCATGTAGCCACGGGTAGATACTTAGTAACATCACAGAACCTTGATATAAAGTAAACAATGAAAAAATATACTTACTACTAAGGTATACTTAATGATGAGGTCCGCTTAAATATGAAATGATAGCAGGTATATTTATTATATGAGTATGTAATATCGAGTTTCATTGTAAGAAATCAGAAAACCAAGAAATCTGATCAAAACAAAATAGTAACAACAATCTCTCATGATTTATTATAATCAATACAGTGTGACACTGACAGCATAAACTAAAAAAAAATTACATACATACAAGACTTATAATCATCAAACATGCACGATACAGTGGTTCCCCTCATAGACCACGGCCTCCAGAAAACAAAAAAGGCCTCAAAAGGAGAACTTCGCACTGAACAAGTTTTGCAGCTGTTGTCCCAGTGCAATGTTCAAAGACTTTGGGTGAGACAAAGTCACTGCACTGAATATTGTGTTTAAATTATGATTGATAGGGAAATGTATGCTTTCATGACAAAGACGCTCGTAATTATCTGCTGTGAGGAAGACACTTTGGAAACAACAAACAGATGATCTGGACTGACTGTGACTAACTGGGTAAAAATGTGACAACAAAAGTGATCTCAGACACACTGCTTATAACGAACCCAAAGGGAAAAAAAATGGATTCCAATCGTGAATTAGAGCAGAATATGATCTATGAAGAGTGGATTTTACAAGGAGATCACAATGCAGCAATTTCAACCAGTGTATTGACAATGCAGATGCCCCATGAAAAAGTCATTCTAAAAAGTTTGAACAGGAAAATGATGAAGTAGGCAAGATCCATTTCAAACAAAAGTATTTATATTAATTTTCCTGTGAAAATCACAGTTTTTGCATCTTGGTAATCCAGCAGTCAATGCTCATCTCCCCAAAAATGTTTCTGCCGAAATGGAAATGCCTTTAATATATTAAATGTAAGACATAAATTTTGCTGCTGAAAAAAGGTACATGTATATTCAAACAGCACCAGTTAAATTTCTCCACAATAGTTTTGACTAAGATTGCCATATTGTCATCAGAGGTACTTTTTTTGCTCCTGCGCATTTGCAGGATGGGGAGTCGAACAGTTAGTTAGTTAGAATATTTTAAATTTTCTGTGGTACACCAAAAGTGGGAGCTTAGCCATTTGGTAGTCACCATCTACAGTTTCAAATTAGTTAGTGGAGTTTTTTATCAGTGGCCTTGTGTTGGAGGAGGATGTGACAAGAAACAATGATGGCATGTCTGTTAAAAACTGAGGCAAGATGTAAGCACAGCAAATAGCAATTACAAGTCAGTGCACTCTATTCTAGCTCCTCCGCATCAGGGACAATCACTTTGGCTTGCTTAGAGACTGATATATTTTGATTGCTTAGAGTCTCTGAGGGTCCGTCCACAGAGTAAAAAGACAGTCCCTTTCCTTCAACTACGGGGATCAGACAAATGTAGCCCAGATATCAGATCTTGCCTGTCTGCCTATTTGTAAAATGGGGTGTTAGTCTTGTATCATATACAATGTCATAACTCACAGCTTAAAGAAAATAGCATTCTGTTGATGCCATGTGATAGTTATCAATGGCTTGACAAGGCTCCAACCTGATGTTGTGTCGTCCTAATTTTATTGTTTGTTTTCACAATAATTCATTATCCAATGACGCATCAAATGACTTTTTTTTAGGAATGCAGATATTGCTTTACAACAGAACAGACAGCATATCAACATTATTATTACAAAACTTACAAAAATATTTTGAAATGCAAGCAATAAATGTAAAGAATGAATAAGAATGTAACTCCACATGAAGAAACGTTAGATTTATCATCAACCTGTAAAATTGGTGAAAATTAAATCTTAACAAAAAAAAAAAAAGCACTCATACAGTTCTTCACCCTAGGCTTCAGATTACTGAACCACACATAAAATATCAGTCACAGATGCTGGACAATCAACCCTGCCTGTTGTCAACTCTTCCTGAGCTTGGAAAAATTGTGATTAATAGAAGCTGCAATTATCCAGTGACCTTATTGACAACACAGTATCGTTGTTTGAAGAATGCTGTACTGAAATGGAAGTTTCGACTAAGTGGAATGCACCTAACTAGAGTCAACTGTGCCATACCAAGAACACTGATGATAACTGCAAGGAACATAAAAGAAATAAAGGGAAAATAATTATAAATAGAGATCCATTAATCTCCTAAACTTAACTTTCACATAGCATCAGTCATGGCTCTTTCCTACCTACTGAACACTTTTTCTCTCTCTCTTACTCCACAATGTTTATTTCCAGTTTAGTTCAGAGGCTTTCATCATGGGACAGTGTGGCCAAATGGTTATGGTGTTTGACTAAAGATGTAAAGATCGTGGATTCGATTCTTGACCACAGTCATGTTGTAGGTGCCCCGGGAAGCATTTCATGCACATTTTCCTCAGTCCACCCATCTGCAAAATAGGTACCTGACTACAGGCAGTAAAAGATACAATTTAGAATGCTAGTGATCAGCACCTGTAAATGGCAGCAGAATTGTATACTCCCCAGGTAGTTGCGAATGTCCTAGAGTGACTGGTCTGCCCGGGTAATAACAGTATGAAGTTATGTGAGCAGACATCAGCCTGAATACCAGACTTGCAAATTGCATTATTATTATTATTATTATTATTATTATCTTATTGAGAATGGTTGTTAAACAAACTGTATCCAATCTTTTGCTGGAAGAGATGTGAAGGGGTAAGCAACAAGCCACATACTGTGTAACACTTGTGAAGCAGGGTGCTCCTGAGGGGTGATGTGCGAAGGTTAAATCAGCAGGACACACAATGTTGAAATAATCTACCACGGCCAAAAACCAGTGACAAAAAAATATAAAATCTAATCAAGAAAGACAGAAAAGGATAAACAGCAAGTGGGTATGCAGTGACAATAGTTAAACGCTGAAACAAAAGGAAACAAGAAGCTCCGTTTATTTTCCTCATTTTAGGCTTCTGTGTCTAAACTGAAATTCTGTTTAAAGCAATCATAAGTTTTTGATCCCATAGATTTCGTTTCAACTGTTGTGTGCTTTATAATTATTAATGTATGCTTCCCATGTGCACCTTCCTATGCAGGTGTTCACTAAAATATTGGCAAGGCAACATCACCTCTTGGATATCACCACGTTTTCCTGAAGATAAAATACATTTTCATCTTGGTCATAGGCACATGTTCTAGACGATAAAGATCATCTTTAGAGGCTCTCACCAAGATACAAACAAATGAAAGAAATGGACTATAAGACACTTGAACATGTTTATTATGAACTGATTAACATGAAAGTAGTTGTAATACAAAACATTTTGCAAGACCCGACTTTTTCTTCCATATTTCACTGAGCTGAATATGAATATGATTACCATTAACCTCAAATATATACCTCTTACAACAAACTTCTAAATTCCCTATCACCCTATTATTTTCAGATTAAAACTATTGTCTCTCTCATTTGGAAATCGGCTCCAGTGCAAGTGACCTCCACCCCTAACTCACAAAACTCAAGACCAGACAAAGACTTGTCATTTACTAGGAATTCTGCTTGTTATGGATAATCCCAAATATTCTTAAAATGAAAGGATCTAGTTGGTCCCCTAAATTTCATATTAAACGTGTTCAAGTGTATATTGTCAGGGAATTTCAACTGAAACAAAAGCCTAGTCTATGTGACTATACCGTACAGTGTTTTTATTTTCTTTTTACTTTATTTTCAGTAACCTTGTGTGTGGGTGCCACTAAGAAATACACGGTAAAGAACACCGAACCTTTGGTTCTCAAATCCCAGTGTTTTGACCATTGAGCAATCGAGATATGCTCATTTATCAGTGATGGAGACAGTGATCTGTTGACAAACATGATTTACACTCACAATCATGAAGTAATTCTATCATCATTGCCCTGTGAAAAGAGTGAGAATTAAGCCGTCTATGAAGATGAGATGTTCATGAGATCAAGGCCTATGTTGACGTGTTAGAAAATTAAAATGAGCCACTATTTTCAAAACAAACTTGCAGTTGGAAAGAAAAATGGTGACTCATTTTAACACTGCCATTAAAACATTCCCGACACATTTTGTCAGACAACTGAATAATGACTTTGACCATTTTCAAAACATGGTGATGATTACTTCTGTTCTTACTTCTTTCTACTCATGTCTTCCCTTTCATTCACACAATCACACACTTCTCAGTTACAAAAGAGCAATTGTTTCTGAATGCTGTACACTAGACCAACAAAACACATGCCATATACCAGTGACAAACCCTACATTGACAAAGGAAACAGACTAGACAGTGTTGGCTTGACAAAAACCACCCATTCCTCTTTATTATCCAATTAGGAGAAAAATTTTAACGCTTTCACTCCATATGTCATTTTAATCAGCTTTGGCAAATTATCATCCTTCTTCTCCACACGCTGCCAATGACCATTAAAGTCACATAGGAACAAAGCGATACTTTTTTCATAGGTATCTTAAGAACGTGGGTGCAAATGTTTGTTTTTTTTTTCAAATGTGCATCATGTGGGACAAAGTGCTTGGGCTAAGGAGGCATCAAGGCTTTAATATCGACGGTCTTTGCAAATAACTGGTCAAGCTGACTGTACGTCATATTTGAACTTGGCTGGTTCTATGCGAAGACCAACTATATACTGGATGGTCAAAGAAGAAAAGTTTAGTTGATTTTTAAACTTTAACAGCTTTAAACATTCAAATCTTAAGTTTAAACACATTAGCACAAGGATATTGTCTGCCAATACCTCAATTTTCAAGGTTCTAGATGCTATGCTTGCATCACAGCTGAAAACTTACAAACATACATCTAAAAATAACCCACAAATTGCGTCTGCAACGCACTGACCCCAACAATTAATCTTAAACATATTTTTCAATTTTTTGCCCTAACGAAAAATAGCCGACAGATCAGCAAAACTTTCAGCAACTATGTTTATGTGTTTTTACTGTGTTTAATACATTTTCCTAGTCATTTTTCAGACTCTTGAACTTACTGGACTTCGAATTAAGTAAACATTTTTTTTTTGGCCACCCGCTACACACATAACCCCTTACTGACCTACTGGTCAAAACAACATATGCACAATGAATAGATACTGATTTGCATCTAACATTGCCCTTTTTTCCTATTTTCCTGATCCAGTGTCTCATATAGTCCAAACTACAGTAAAGCATCACAATCTCAAACATCATGGGCTTGACATTTCTCTGATCTCACTGCAAATCACAAGTCCCGAGCTCCAAATTTGAGTGATGGACTGGGAAAACTGGATGAAAGACGCAAACAGGAACGTGGAGAAATAGGTAAATTTTGGATCATGGGTGAACTTCCATGCAATTTTAGATATTTGCTTATCAACAGTCTTTGTCCATTTTCGAATCTCTGGATGAGGTCTTGTGCACAAATTCAACCTATAAATATGTTTTTAAAAAATAATTCTGTGAAGCGATCCTAAAACTTTGGAGTGTAATGCCAACATTAAAGCCCGACTTCTCAAGCTTGGAATTTTGGGGGTGACCTCATTGAAACAGCTTTAACTCAGTCATTTTTAAAGATAGTTCAAAAGTTTAAAGTTCTCCATTTCCCACGCCGCCACACATTTCTATATTGAATTTAACTCAATGATCTTGAATACCTCAAGATCTTGAAGTTCCAAGCTACTCCCTTGCAATTTGAGACTGTGAAGTTCAACTATAATGACATAGAGAAAAACCAGGAACTATGACGAATTTATCCATGTCCACCCTGGAACATTTCACATTAGTCTTTGTCGTTGATGTTATAATCCACATCCAGTCTCAACGAAATCAGTTCATATTTCATACAATCCTAAAACACTCATGTAGGCTAAGAACTGATCATATATCTCCACTGTCATATTTCCAGTCAGAACAGAATCAGCTTCGCTGTTATTTTTTGTATCACAATCCGAGAGATTTGCGAACTGTCACTTTAGCAATTTCTTCGAATCCCTTTCTGTCGTCACGCCATGTTTTCGCAGCGTCGACATTTGCTGCACTCTCATCATTAGGTTCTGAAAACAAAGAAAGGGAAAACATTTGTGATTAAGGCACAGGACAAGAAAATCTTCTCTGGTTAACACTACTAGCGCTGGACAGCTGCAGTCTGTTCACACACTCAGTCCACATGACTAGTTACAGCTTGTTAACATCTGCTATGTCAGTTTCCACATGCCAGATGAGTCAAGGAATGTATTTAATCAGTTGCTGCATTACCCAGGTCAATATTAAGACATGAATAAACTTGACTGTAGCATTTAATACAGAACCAGGCCCCTGCCAAATGAAAACTAGGCCACCCTAGCTTTACAAAGGTTAAGACCCCTGCCAAATGAAAACTAGGCCACCCTAGCTTTACAAAGGTTAAGACTTTCATTGCAGTCTCCTATCAATGGATCATCAATTTCCAACTCTAAAATTTCTGAGAGCAGTCTGCAACATAAACAGAGAGAGGGAACTGGATTAGCTTAGTGATTGTGGATGCCATCATTTTATATAATTAGTACTCAGCCAGCTGTGAGAAAGTTGACGTCGTAGCAGGGTTTTCAGTCTACAGCCAGTGCATAGTAGAGGCATAGAGGATATTTGTGTCAATATCTTCGTATCATTATTGAGTTACATCAGCATGACTACTGGTAATGGCACAGTTAAATTTTCAAAGATATGCAGCACAAATTTCTACCATTCAAATAAATTTCACTATATTATTTCACTATACTGAGACACAGTTCAAAGCAAACATACGCCTCCAAAAAGAATATATTTAACCTATAGTTTACATCAGCAAGGGCACAGAAAAAAACAAGAGGTCAGACTCACCTGCCAACATGCTGACAACTGACAGTAAAATTTTCTCCACACTCTGTACTGGACTCCACCTCTCAGCACTGGTCTCATAACCCATGGGGTCATCACCCGGGGCATGCAAGATGGAAATACACACTCGGCCGTCTGCGTAGACTGGAAGACAAAATAAGAAATTATACACATTAGGAGCCACATCCATTCTTCAAATGGGCTTGCCATGCCTGCACAGTGTCATTTGAGGTAATTGGCACCTATTAGAAGGGCAAATCAGTCATTGTGTACAACCCAATTAATCCCCTATTATACAAAATCTCCCTTTCTTTGGGGCCCTGCCAGCCAGTGTCAGGTTTAAGAAATATGTAAAATGACCTGTGATCTACATAAAGCATCCAACTTTAAAGTTTCAGGTACAATTTGAGCCTTCTAGATAAAAATATAAAGTGTGTAAGTCTATGTATTAGCACGCCGTCAAAACAGCTGAATGAAAAATTGGAGACTAAATCAGAATTTGAGGTGACCTGATTTGAAAGAGACTTGTCAAAAATTTTGGGCGTTGACTCACCCTCTTTCTTCCCCGTAAAAGATCGGGCAAAAGAAGTACTTTAACCTCTATGGGAGAAATTTCCTGAAATCACAGTGGTATTTGTAGAATAACACAAAATGTTAATGGAGCCAAAAGAAGAAAAAAAACAATAGGTTCCAAAGACCTTGACCTATGAACTCTGACAAAGGGAAGCAACCCAACTTTTGTCTCCGCAAATTCAATAAAAACTGGCAAGAAGCTTTACAAAGAAGAATTTGTTGCTAAATCTGTTGTATAGCCTCTCTGAAGGGAGAAACAAAAGCTGCTACATGACTAGGCACTGACAGAAATGATGGCATGTCAGATTTCACAGATTAGGGTGATTTTGTAATGAAACGCATAGGTATTTCACAGACTTTTTCTCTTCATTATACTGTATTATAGGATGATACAGCACTGTGCACGGTGAGGAGTAAGGCAGTTTCAACTCCATGCCAATTCTGTCCATGACAAAGTCTCTGCTATCTTAAATCTGAGACCATCCTTCAACATAGTAATTGGTAATGACCATCATCCTTACTGCTCAGATTGCTTATCAGCGATTTTTATCCTTTACCATACACTTCATTTATCAGCCATATATCCTTCACCATACACTTTAACCTTTGTCTATTCTTTTGAACCTCAAGCAAAGACATAGACCCTTGCTGACCTGTGAACTTTTAGATTTCATTCTGCGAATGTTCACAACAAACAAGTTTCCTACTGAAATGAGAGAGAAATCCTCCTAAGAATGAGACCCAGATTTGGTCACTCTTGAGTAAAACAATATTTACGTATGACGTACTACAATCACCAATCAGATGGCGCAGGATTAAAATGTACTAGTCACGTTTGTTTCATGTTTCTTGCAACTTCTATGGAGACCTAAGACCTGTCTGATCCCTGGTCTTAGAAAATATATCACTGAATGTAAATGTACTTACTGTTGGGATGAAATATTTCACAAGTAAATTTCATCTTGGGTGGACTGAGAGGATAGTCAGGGGGGAATGTCAGCCTTGCAGGAAACACACCACCTTCAAAACATGTATCTTGGGGACCCCTGAAACAAAAGACAACAGAATTTTACATCATCATAACAGAATAAAAGACATTTAGTTTATTATTAATCTTTCTTGTATGGCAGACACATAATTACACTCCCGTTCACTCTGACATACATATGCAAACAGGCATACATATCTATCATTTCCTTTTCAACTGATGAACATGAAGGGTACGCAGATTCGTTGGCAACAAAGTGGTTGATCACCAACTTACAAGGCATGGAAATAATAGCATGTATCTGCCTGAAACTCGTACTGATAGATGCATAGTTTTCCACTATGATAGATTTTTCTATATTATTCATCAGTAATGTTGATATAATATTGCAACTCTTCCAAAGGAAAAAAACAACAAAAAACAATGAAACTCACATGATCAGAGCCTCCCATTCAAAGAAGTTCTCCTCATTGACAGGCCCTGCAATAATACCTTCTGGGGGATTTAACGTTAACTCTGAAATGAAAAAGCCAAAGTTCAGTACAATGGTTGTGCATCGAATAAAAATGTTTGAACTGCTCTCTCTGTGGATATGATACTGGTTTTCAGCAATAATTTAACCTTTGTCTATCCAGTCTGAGTCTCACAAGTCGCAAGACAGCAAGTCACACTAAATGCGGCAGCTGAATTCACAAATCAGTTTATTAAATACCTGCAGTGTTTTTTTCCTGCTATTTCGTGGAAGTAAAATGGACCTCTAACAAAACAATTTCTTTCCACCACATGTATGATAGCTGAAAACAAGTGCCATCATTCTAATCAAAAGTACACCCAAGTCCAAGCTATGATCTAAACACCTACTGTGAAGTCTGATACTGATGTCTGATGATTTCAGTATGGTGTTTGATTTCAAATTCCAGCTGGCAAACCTATAAATAATTGACAAGCTATTTTTGATCTGCAACCGGCATGTTCATCTAGTGTAATTTATTTTCAGCCTGACCTGTGACACTTTTCCCGGAAACCCAATGAGACAACATCATTTTTGTCCTAGTCTATATCATCGCGGTGCCTAGTCTAGATCTAGACCCGTCCTAAGACTAGACTAGTGTCTAGTCTAGACTCTAGTATCAATGTGTAGAAATATTCCTTACGTTTGTACTCTGCCATCAACCTCTTTAATGCAGAGCCAGCCATCCTGCAAAATTGTACACTCTTTCTCCAAATTAATGATCTCCCACTTCAATCTACGACCTCCCTCATTACAAAGTAGACGTGTTGGCTACACGACAGCACACGACACAGGAACTAAAGCCCAGCAAAGGTGTGTACACACAACACGTAAACATAGAATTGATACAGGAAATCGGGGCGATAGTACTGGGCGTAATTGATGTCAAGTAACCGATTGCTGTAATTATTCTAAAAAGTCTCTGGTACTTGTGGCCGTATACATAATCCATACGTTAATTAACGTAGTGCTTAACCAAAGTGAACACTATTTTTTTTTTTAGTTTCCCGTGGTTACCGAATTGCGCTAACTAACTTAAGGATTATGCATAAGGCCACTGATTACTTTTAAAGTGTTTCAGTTACTTGTCCGATTACTTTACTCGTGAGGTTATTGAATGCAAGAAAACAGTTCAAAATTCATCATTAGTTCATATTACAATACATGCTCTTTGTTAAATCATCAATTCTTTCTTTTCTTACCCTCCCAAAAATACACAGACCAAACAAAACGTGGAGACATTTTTTATTCGCTGCATTTCTTGCTGACAGCTAAAATAAAGTTTGTTTTTTCCCCTCACTGCATCATTAAGTTGGTAACAAGCATATCTGAATGTAAAGACTTTATTTGGTGGGCTTCGGTGTGCCTGCTTAGCCAGCGAAAACGCAGCTGTTGTGGGTTATAAACTATTTGTGTCTCACTAAAGATTCTGTTATCTTGTTCATGACTGATTTTCTGTCATAGATATTGTGAGTACGGTCAAACCTTGGTGTCATTTAAGTATACTTTGTTATTCAGTAGGAATTTCGTATTCAGGGATTCATTATTAGGCCAATTATATCATTTTATCATTCATGTAGATCTCAATAAAATTATCTTAATGTATTTTCCATGCACTTAGGCATAGGCATAGCTTAATATAGAAATTCTACTGTAATTGTTATAATGATTATCATTAATCCTAATGTCCACTGCTGCATGATGTTATTAATACGAAAGTCCATTATATCTTCTATTAAAATTCTATAATTCTTGGAGACTAAGGAGTTACTAAATTCAAAGTTCAAGCTCTGGAATGTCGAAAAAGGATCAGGCACGCAAAACCAGCGGCAGGGAAAATCTAGGAGATTGTGGGATCAACACGTGAATACTGTAGTGATTTTTCCCCTCATGCATCATCCGAATCCGATTCAGCAAGGGCGATAACCCAGTAATTACTGCTTGCATTGTCTTCCTTGCCCTCGCCCTCCAGACTTCACATAGTCATGTCAGTTTGTGCTATGGCTCAACTACTCCGTGCCCTTCTGCATCCCTATTTTATNACACACATACTTTTTCCGAAAGCCTTACTGAAGGCAAGCAGGCGATGTAATTCTATGAGACATGTTTATATATAGTACCTCAACTCTAGTAAGCTCTTCATAGCTTGTAAAAGTCTGGAGTAGTCAGTAGTCACGATTACACAAAAAAGGTATCGCCCAGCAGGAAGTGCTTTTTTGTTGCCAGATTTACGAAAGATTCTCTTTTCAGTTCAAATGCAAGAGACAATACTATTTTTTTTTTCCAGATTCCATTTAGTTTGCAATAGTATTGCTATTATTCCCAGCAGTGTTCGTCGATCGCTTTTAGAGAAACATATGTTGATAGTCAAAGTACTCCCATTACTAAACATAAATAAGAACTGATTTTTTTTTATCAACACAGCCCTTAAAATTTAAAAGCAAAGGTTGCTCCCTGTGTTGTGGACTTCATCTTTCGAGCTTGTCAATATCTCTCGTAATTAATGGGTCTAATCTTGCTATGACCATCGTATCTTCTAATCCTGTGACAGCAAAGCCCTAGAGATTAATTTCTGCGGAAGGGCAAAACAAGCCCAAGTTCGGCATTTTTCCCCCCTCCTTTCTATAGAAACTGCGGGTCACAATTTTCGCTTATTCAAGTCGATCAATTAGGGGAAAAAAATGCTAGTGTTGATGAGGATGGGAGGCTATGTAGGCCTATCTCTCCTCCCCCACCTCCTAACTCTACAAAAAGTCTCTGCTCCTTGGACGTCCCGCACTGAGTCACAGCTCGCTGTCTCCCTGGGCTTATGCCTCCTTGTTGTTGTTGTTGTTGTTGTTGTCGTTGTTATTGCTGTTGTTATTGTTGTTGATGATGATGATGATGATGATGATGGTGATGCGTTGTTGTTGTTGTTTTTGTTCTTTACAGTTCGGCGTCCTTCATTATAAAACGGACACAACTAAACTTGTCATTTCCCCTTTTCAACAGCTATATCGGTGTCCATCTACAGACTGTACCCGGTTGTTTATTCAAATAATGTTATTTATGATTCGTCCAGCACAGCCCCTCTCCCTTTTATTGTCCTAGTACAGCAACCGCTTTAATTCTAGGGAACAGTATACGACCAACTTATTATTATTCTACAACTACCCCCACCTCTTCATGCCCATTCTCCTACTCCCAATTCCCATCTCCTTCATTCTTCCCACCATCTTGATAAGCAATTATATATAATGTGAAGGTATGAAGATGCCAATGCTTTTTTCACTGTTGGCTATATTAGGTTTACACCTCTCATTAACTTATCCCGGGGTGCCGTGTCAAAATACTTTCCAAACATGTTATTTAGCTCTTCCTCCAAATTTTGACACAAAAATGCCCCGAGCCAGTTTGCTTTTGAGAACTTAAACAGTAAAGCAGACAACCTAATATTTTAGGCCTTTTCACTCAGTAAACAGGGTAACTTTACCCACCTAACAACAACCACAAATTTAATACTTGAGTGACTAAATCTCACCTATATTCTGGGTCAACACGGTCATGTATTTGCACCTATCTAAGCCTTTGAAATTAAAATCCAACCCCCCCCCCCCNCCCCCCATGGCCAGTTTTCTTATTTTATAGGGACTATTTACAATTGCATATTTTTATACCAGGTGCTATTGGCATCTTCATACCTGAAACATTGCTGCCTAAGACCATACAAATTACTTGTAGGCTTTCGTGCTGCACCGTGGAGCATCGACTGGCCATAGCAGCGGTTTTTTGGAGGGGGGAGGGGGGAATGGGGTGGGGGAAGAGGAAAAAGAAAGGTGACTAATTTTTCACAAACAAACTTAACAGTACTGCCCCAGTGCTGAGAAGAGAGTGCAGCTCCTTACATCATCGTAAAACGTGTTCCTTTCCTAAAAGGGAAAAAAATGTTCTAGCTATAATATTGTTTACTTTAGTTGCATGACACCCCCCTTCATAATTCTACTCCCTATTCCGCCCCTGCCCCCGCCCCCGCCCCGTTCCACGTTGGTGGTGATCCCATTTTTTTTGTGGGGTCGAAGAGAGTCTTGGCAGTTAATCTCCAAGTTCACAGTCACCACAATAGTTTGTAGTCTATTAGGGGTGAGAGCTAAAATGAATAAAACAGGTGTTACTTTCATGCTCAACACAGCATTGTCCAGAAACAGGATGCTAATCTTTCTCATTACGTCCATGGCAAAGTAACCCGCTGCCTCCCTGTGAGCCGTCCCATTGTAAGTTACCGGATGGGCGCGGCTCACTATCGACCGTCAAGGGTCACGGTGTTTTTCTGTAGACAACTGGGAGGGGACGCGTAATGCTGGTCTTTGATCGTGGCAGCTGGGTGTTTCAGCTGTCAATCAAGGTGGAACTAGGCCGGCTATCCTGCGACGCGTTAAGGTTAAATTCGTGCGCATAACAATATAGTTCTCAATAATGCATCAAACATTTTCCGAATTTGGGATTGTTATCTGTATCAGTTGCATTTTAAGCTGTAGAACTAAAATTTGTATCAAATTCTTAAAACATTTGAAGGGTTAAGTTAATTTTAACTGGTGGATGAATACATGTGTTATCAGCGTAGGTTGGGTCTCGCTTCGAGGGCAAAACAACTCTTTGTCTGAAGACCTCGTGTGGTCGAGAGTGAAGTATTATGATGTTATTTTGGTTTATTAACTTGTTATAGACATTATGGCGACAAGTAATGGTAACAGGGGAGCTTCTGATTATGTAGCGGCAACAAGTTCAGCTCAGGTAAGTGATTTTTTGGTCGTATTTGGCCGTCATTCGTTCGCTCGATTTTTCTTCGTTTGTATCCGCCATTTCTAACAACACCCCTTTCTGGCTCCGCCTTGCAGGACGCTCAACCCTCACCCCTTGCTATGCTAGCGGCGACTTGTAGCAAAATTGGATCGCCCGCCCAAAGTGAGGAGCAAGGGTATGGACAAGGAGGGGATTCCAGTGTGAGGGTGGTCGGGGCGGGGCAAGGTGCCACCAGTGGGAACACAACAGATGCAATCGCAGGTTGGGTGCAGACTTTACCAAACGGTACCATTGTGGATTCCACGGGCAAACCAGTTAATGCTAACAACGTAATCCAACAAGCGGCAGCATTGTCGAGTAACGTAGGCGGTCACCTTTTCGCTCAAGGTCAACAAATCGTCGCTACACAAGGGCCGAATGGGCAACTTACCTACAGTGTTATGCCCTCATATCAAACCGTAAACATAGATGGGCAAGAGGCGTTTATCATTCCATCTTCAGGGGTGGGTGGACAGCCACAGGTATCCACAGCGTCAGTTCAGACAGCACAACAGGCTTTGATCACCCCAACAGGACAGATAATACGAGCCCAGGGCCTTACTGCTGCGGGTACAAATGCTTCGAACCTCTTTCAAAATGTAGCAGGATTCGGGGGCCTTGGCAACATTGTAAATATTGGGGGGAATTTGGTAAGCCTTGGTGGGATGCAGAATGCAGTGAGACAAAACAGCAACATCATGCAAGCAGTACAAATCCCAGGTTTCCAAGCTATCCCGCAAGTCCCCAGTTTGATTCAGGTCCCCGTGTCCATGAATGGTCAAACTGTGCTACAGACCATCCAGTTACCTGCTCAGAACATTCCCATCCAAACACCCCTTCAACAAGTTAGCGGAGGGGGTATTGTAACATTAGGCACAAGCATAGCCAATCCCCAGACTCTGCAAACATTTATGGCAACCCAGCAAGGTCAGGTCTCACAAGCATTAACGGTTGCCCAGGCAGATGAATCTCAAACGGGCAGTCAGGGTGGCAAGAATGAAGCAAAAGGGAATGGAGGACAGCTGAATCCCAGCACATCGCAGGCATCCAAAGTCAGTGGCTTAACCATTGCTGGGAACAACAGCGCGGTGCAGACAGTGAATGTCATCAACACACCACAGGGACAACAGGTCATTCTAGCTCCGCCCACCAACCAGACCCAGGTGTCTCAGTCTCTGCCTACCCTCACAGTCCCCTCCTACCCTCAGACCATCACAGCTAACGCATCTTCAGCGACATCCACCACCACATCCACCAGCACACAGAATGCTGCCATTCTTCAGAATGTTCTGGCCCAGCAGCAGCTGCTACAGGGTATGGCCAATGCCCAGAATTTGGGAGGAATTCAGCTGGCCAATCAGAACCAGATGAACTGGCTTCAGGTAATGTTTAAATTGTCTTGTGTCTTGTGTGATTTTCTTTGTAAATGCGATGTGGGTTGTTGGAGAATTGGGGGCGTGGGGGTGATCTAGGTAGGATAGAATGGTGGTCCGCATGTCTGAATCTACCCACACTCACTCACAATCAAAGTTACTAGACAGCTGACAACAAAGGTCACATGATTTGGGCAGTTGTAGTCATTCTGAAGTATCACTGCTGAACGATAACAATGGTAATCAATAATTTCAGTTTCAGGGATTGACAACACAATCGTCAAAACTGCACAGCTGTTTAAAGTGTAACATATTTTTTAGGCTCAGCTGTATCAGTAACATCACTGTGACTCTCCAAGTTATGTGGCCACTGTCCTGTTTAAAACAGACCTGATGTAACCCATCTACTTCAGATTTTTGCTGATTGTGTCGTAATACAGTCGAACCCACTTAACCAGGAAATGCATATGGGTAGTGCCCTATCTAAGCTAGACAATTTCTAGGGAATAGAATACAGTATTTACTATTAAGATATTTACATGTCAATCACACAATTTTAATAGTCTAAATAATTAACCTCGTGCTCAGTTACAATGCCTGTTATGTTTGCAAACATGCATAGTATTACTGTACTGACACGCGTTATGCAGAACTGTCACATTTCTGTTCATCAGCCGAGAAGTAGTCAGTGCCACTGGGCAAAATTAGTCTAGTGTGAATCGCTGTCATCTGAGCCAGCCAGGGTTCTATTGTTTGTAACATATTTTCACAATAACAGTAGTTGAGTGAACTTACTTTTCAGGGTAGAAAAGACGGGTGATGGTCCGAGTTGGGAGAGAGAAAGATGGGTGGATGGGATGAAAGTATAATGTCTGAAATTTTACAGTCAAAACAGCGAACCCGGATGATAATAATGTTTCAAAAAGGAGTGGCGGGTTAAATAGCAGTCAAAAAGTGATAAGAGGAGAAGATCAAGATGGAAGTGACTCCAGTTTATAATTTTTTTTCTTTTTTCTGATTTTGACCTGAAAACCCCTTCATTTAGAAAATGTGCTCTATAACTGAGAACTCACAAGAATTTTGAGTTCAATTTGTATTTTGTCTCAGCACCATAAGCACCACAAATAGCATGAAATCAAAGCCTGAAAGGAAGTGGAGACAACCTCTCATGAGATAAAGCATAGTCAAAGTGATAGGCATCTGTTTCAGATGTGTTAAGGCCATGTAATTGGACATTTTCACTCTTCGTTAGTGAAAGAATGATTGTCATTATATCATAATCCTTCATTTATTGCTTACAATTTGCAGCAAGCTCTTAGCATGCAGCCTCCTAGGACATCAGGTGTGCAGGCCGTACAGTTGCAAAATCTACCAGGACTTCAGAATCTTCAGGCGTTTCCAGCTCTACAGAGTTTACAGAGCCTACAAGGCATACAGGTTGGATGATGCTGTTTGCTATATCATGATTTATTATGTAGCATTCTTAACTTTTATCCTCTTCTTACTGAAGCTCACTATCAGACTGCCATTCATTTAAATGATAATAATAACAATAACAACAATAATAGTAATAAAAGATTACATAAATTTATATAACACTCATTCCAATGGCAGGCTCTGAATGCTTACTACAGTGACAGACCTGCTCTCAACAATCCCCCTTCTAAGAATCAGCTGAAAATAAGATAAGATCAGTCTCTATTCAGCCTAAAGGGATTATGGTTTACAATGCCATCTCATGTTTCATTAATGATTCATTAATATATTAAATGAGAGATAACTATGAATAAGTGCACCTCTCACAGTGTGAAAAAGATTGGCATAATCAGCTGCAGCGCAGACATGAACCAGTGTATTACTATTACAGTATCAGTGTAATTTGGCTGCTGTGTATGGAATAAGGTTAATATATGTTGTATAAAATGATGTTAATGCCCAAGTAAGAGACATTCGGCGAAAGGGGTAGGAAGTTGATGCGCAGTCAAGGCTTTTGTCCTGAAGATTCTACAGGACACATTTTTTTTTTTTAAAACCTCTTCACTGAGTACAAGAATATTATGAATCCATTGAGTCAAGAATGACTTGAACTTTTGCCTAGAAGAAGAAGGGAAAGTGTACCAACACAAAGCCTTTAAACTGATAAAAGACTGCAGTCAGTGTTATTGTTGCTTCAACATCTTGAAATATTCCTCAGCAGTGTTGTATATTGCTTAAAAAAAGTGATTGATATATTACATTGTTATGACTGTTGTGTGAAAATATTTTTTCTTGTTTTCTGTAAAACAGGCTTTAGCGCAGCAAGGACAGATTATCAGTAATGCCTCAGTGCCTAATATTGGAGCGGTAGCTATAGGAGCAGGAGGGACTCTCAGTGCCCTTCCCCTCAGCACTCCACAAGGTGTGGTACAGACCACTGGTGCTTTATTGGCTGGTCAACAAGGAGTCATTGGTAAACTTAAATTGATATGATACATAGCGATGGCAGAATAGTAAAATATTTCTGGAAAACGAAAAAAGATAAAAAAAACCCCAAATATGATAGATATATAATAAATGAGACTGAGAAAATAGAAGGATGATGAAAAAGTTTTCATTTTGAGGCTTGCCATCTGTATCTATCCAGGCAAGGACAAGGTAATTTTCTAAACGAGTCTTTGAAAGATGCCAATTTTAAGGAAATTTCCATAATTATTGATAATATGTATTTTTGAAGAATTTGCTGTTCAACTGTCTTATTTTCAAGAGTTCTGTCTTGACAAGTTTTCGTAAACGGTGTATCCCATGATGGGGTAACTCTGTTCACAAAATAGCTTAAATTGGTGTTATACGATATTTTTCCAACTCTTTGCAGCTGCAACCCAGATCCAGCAAGATCCAAATGATCCCACCAAGTGGCAGATTGTCACCAACACCACTCCAGCCACACCCTCTGGCCCTGTGGCCACACCCATATCCGTGGGATCACCATTGACATCAACCTCCTCAGGCTCTGAGGCTACACCCTCTGGGCGGAGGGTCAGGAGAGTGGCATGCACTTGTCCAAATTGTACTTCATCTGAGAAGTGAGTTGATTTGATGTACTTTAGTAATGTGCTTTACTCATAGAGCCGCTGTTTTTTAGCAAACAGTATTGACGTTGAGTGCACCCAAGAAAAGGAGTAGCCATATGTTTTTATTATTTCTGTTGAATTAGCAGCAACCTTCTCATTTGTTTGTCTGCAGAGGCTGAAGTGAGTGGCACTGTTTGTAATTGTGAAGAAAAGTGGTAACATGAACTGCGAAATGTATAAGATAATACTTTATTATTTGTGTTATGTGATCCATCNAAAACTATTATTTCTTTTTATTTCGACTAATAAATAATTGGAGGTATCCGGTTTCGACATACATGGACTCGACTGTATATACAGTGTTGCAGTATGCTGACGGCACGAGGGCACTGCTAACGAGAATACAGCAGTATAATAAGACATGCTAGCATGTTATACCAAAAGGAAAAATCTATCTCACTATTATTCTTTAACATGATGGTTTGAATTTAGAATACAGAATATCTGATTATTGTCTATTTTTGCCTTATAATGGAGTTTAATAGAATCAGCATGAATAGCATTTAAAACCATTCTTTTCATATAAACATCTTATAGCCCTAAAATGTAACATATGACTGAAATTATATTTGTTCTGATTTGAAACACATATATTCCACTTTTATCGGCAGATAACCTGTCTTTCCATGTTTAGTGAAAATGTTGATTGAATTTTCATTTTTTTTCCACAGGCACACAGGAGAAAACAACAGAAAACAGCATATCTGCCACATCCAAGGCTGTGGGAAAGTTTATGGCAAGACTTCACATTTACGGGCACATTTGAGGTACAGGGAAATTTAAAATTACTTTTCATGTGTAAGAAGTATGTTACAAAGAAGTTAATCTCTTGGGTAGCTCAAAAACAGCAACACACATGCAGTGTTCAGTGGGAAAGTGTCTTATAAGGTGTTTCCAGAAATGATGTACCACCAATGAGTGCCTGGGACAACACAGTCAGAAGACATTTGGACTTTGCATTATTATGAAACACATGGGAGGCTTGAAACTGTTTCATATTTTTAAGTATATTTTGCAGTATCCAGGCGCTGCTCTTACACTACTTCACCTTGGGACTTCCGATACATTTCAGAATAACACTGGTTTTGGGGCAAGGGGTTGTATAGATTGTACTCAAGTTCTGTATTTCTCTGTTGTGGTCATTGTCACACATTGAGGCTTCTCATCTTTTGAGACCGCTTGCTTTTTTAACCGTGTGAGAAATTCAGGCAAATTTGACAGCCATATTTCAGTAGGAAAAATCTTAACTGCAGCAAATCTTGCTTAGGATTACGAATTTCCATTTTCTTCTGCCATTTGATGGTAAATGTTACCGTCTTCATAGCTTGGTTTACTGAGTGGCTCAGTTGACTGATTTTGTTTAGCTAGTCTTTCACCTAGAGGGGCAGCTTGTAACATCACTGAGTAGAAGAGAACTTGCCCCCTTCTCCCTTTTTTCATTCCATTTTGGACAAGAGCCCTCATCTCTCTGTTGTCTCACCTACACAGATGGCACTCTGGTGATCGACCGTTTGTCTGTAGTTGGTTGTTCTGTGGTAAACGTTTTACAAGATCTGATGAGTTGCAGAGGCACAAGCGGACACACACAGGTAATGCATGTTATGATTTGTTATGCCTAGATTTAAAAGGAAATGTGAAATAAAGGGAGTTTCCTCTAAAGAAAATGCCAGTTTACCCTTTGCTGTACCAAATTTTGTAAGAACTGATGTCACCAAATTTCCATAGGACCATTAGCCTTTGCAGTGAAGGACCTGATGTAATCTGATAGCTTGTTCTATTATAGTTTGTATTCAATAGATAAGAGCAGCTTCTTTTATTTTGCCATCACATGTCCAGGGTGTATACAGCATATAAATCTTATTTCTCACTAAGCAGTAACTTTTATCTTGAAACTGGTCAATCAGCAGCGCGACAGTAATCATCTGGAATTTTCAGTGCTAGCACGTTTTCACATTCATTAATACGAAGAAAAAATTAAGGCACCCATCAAGCAAAATTCATATGTTGCAAATTTTAGTCTGTGAAACAAAAAGTTGTACTATTAGGTCATTATGAAAAAGTTCTGTTACTCTTACAGTGACTTACAGTGCACATATACCTATATTAGTTGTCAGATCACTGTTACGAAAATGGCCTAAGTCATTTTTTGCGCGGTTCTGAGAGAACACGAGGAAGCATTTTTAAGGCAAAGAGTCTTGTATCTTTTTCACTCTAATCTTGACAAGAAAACGCTGGCACATGTTACTTTTAACATGTCAACAAAGTCCTTGATCTAATAAACAACACGGTATCCTTATAAAAAAACTGCCATGGTCTAACTGAGGCCATTTTCATGGCAAGTGACAACATGTTCGGTAGCCCACATACGGGTGAAAAATGAAGTTGTAACATTTTGAACACATTATGTCATGCAAAAGTCTATGTAATGAGTTTAATGCTGCAAGATTGAATGGCTGTAATTCATGTTAACCTACTTGTCTCCAGGAGAGAAGAAGTTCCAGTGTCCAGAGTGCAGCAAGAGGTTCATGAGGAGTGACCATCTGACCAAGCACATCAAGACACATGACGCCAAGAGGAAGGTGCTTGTGGATCCAGTGTCCAGTACACAAGGTAGGAATTCCAGTGGTATGAATTTTCCGAGCGCTTTTTCAGTGTTTTTTCCAGACTACGGAATCATGCGATCCACTAGAATAATTTGCGCCCA
>JAWQUT010000319.1:520740-542066 GCA_033807755.1 Ellobium chinense
TAAACATGCACTGATCTCTCCTTCTTTCCCATTGTCCATAGTGTTACTTGAGAAGAACCTAAAATCCCTATAAAAATTTACACATTTTTTTTTGACAATGGGCCAAACTCTTCAGGCTTACTGTAGAAGTGTTTTGTTATGTGAGGATATGATTTTCATGAAAAGTTAGATATCATCAGTCAGCTGATCAAATCGTGAATTCTTCATGGGTTAAAGAATGGCTTTTCATGAGGAAATTATTTCTGTTGGTCTCTCTAGCTGGTTTTCTCATGTTTGTATGGACCCAGAAGTTTAGAGAAGTCAGGAGAGACATTATAAGACTCTCAACAACAATAAAAAAACAGCCGTTATTTTTCATGCCTTGTGCTTTCACTCTCTAGGATCACTTGTGTACTGTTTGCTGCCCGTATGACCCATTTTGCAAATAACATAGTGGTACTAGATGTGAGGAGCACTGCTTAGGGGAAACTGATGAGAAAGCCCTTTGAAATTTTGAAGGGAATTTTCTTTGTCAGAGATAATTTTTGCAAGTCCTTTATGTAAAATTCTGGGGTCAGTACTGAGGCTACGGTAGCTTTATCCTCATGCTTTTTCATCATGAAACAAGGCATATTATTCTTTCCTTCCAGGACTAGACATGGATGCCCAGATGGTTGGCGAGGATGAGGATGAGGAAGGAATGGACGAAGAGGATGATGAAGCAGCATGCATCATTGACGCTGACACCAAAGTTTATCGTGTTTCATTGTCGGATGATAAGGATGATGAGGGTGAAGATGACGAGGAGGAAAAACTAGAAAGTTTGGCTGCATGATGAAAGATCTAGTGTGGGTTTGTTTTGTGTTTGAAATTGATTTTTTCAGCATTGTATCTGCATCCGTGCAGTTTCATGCAGCTTAGAGTTTTATGAAGTCACTGAAATTTTGATTATTGGATCCTGACAACAGTTCCTTCATCAATAGGTAGTAATATGAGGCCTTTGTTTTCGTCAGTATAAGAATAAGTAAATTAAACTGCTTGATTTATTAATTCTAATTTTTCCAGAAAAAATGTTCTTGAAAAACCCTCAAAATTTTTTAATCACGTGAAAAAATTTTATCAGTCATCATAAGGCCAAAATCAATTGTCTTTTTTGCCTTTTCTTTGAACACTTCAAAGCTAGTGAATGTTTGGCTGATATATCATTCTTAAAAAGAAGATAGGGTCAACAGATGAGATGTGCAATACTGAAGTTGGAATATTATTTCATCTCAGTTAGTACAAGTATTGTAGGTTATCACAGTTCAGTGGTATTTTTTATTCATTTTCTCGACCCCATTTTCAACAAGTTGCAGTTGCCCTGTCTTGTGGCAGCTGTCGTGGTTCAGATACAAAGCACACACAGCATTTGATTTTGACTTTAATGTTTGATTCTCAGTTGCCATAATTAATTTTGTTCATGTTGCTCATTATGACTGCCTTTCCATGAATGTGTTACTTACTGGATCTGAGTCAAAGTGATAAATGTTTGCCATTTCATTTGAAGAATGAGAACTTTCATGATTGCTGCGGATGATAAAATGATCAGGGGTTGCTGACTGTGGTGTAATATTTTTCCACTTTCTAGAACATTGCTAGCAATTTACTTAGTTGATATGATTTCTTTTTTATTTAGTTTTGTCTTTCGTCTCAGATTTTTAGGAAAACCATGTGACAGCCTAATGCTGCAGCTATTGTAATATTATTATGTTTATCACCAACAGCAGGCAGGCTAGAAGGCCAGATATATTGTTATTTGATCACAGAGCTGACTTGGAAAGTAGCTTCTCCATTGGACAACTGGGTCTAAGACTCTCTGAGGGATTTAACATCTCGTGATATGAGTAGGATTATTCTTGATCCTTGTCGTGATCAAATAAACTGTTGATATATTGCAGTACAAAACTAATCAAATGTCTTTCAGCTAGTGAAAATGAGGATTTTGTTGCAACACTAAGAACTGAGATATCAGGTTCTGAAGATGATAGAGGCTATCCAATCTGAAATTTTGTTTGTTGCAGAAATTTTAGAGGGAAATAATTTCTGTGTGGAAAACCACTGATTTCACTGGTGAATGTAACTAACTGTTTGAGTTTTTCGAAGCGGAATAGACGACTTATACAATGAACCATTGTTCCACGGTTACAATTTTCTCAGAATGTTTTGCTTGAAACCCAATTTCACACTGCTCTTCAGGCCAGAATAAGGCTGGGTTAAAACTTACACTTGCTGAAATACATATTTTAAGTTTTCATATCAATTATCATACCAGAAAATTAATTTTGTCAAAATGCAGAGGAAGCCTCATTTTGATAGGCTGCAAGACAATTAGTTGAGATGGAATCTTGCATTGTGTTGTCATGATGACAAAAGATATCTGAGTGGCAGCTATACTGGCTAATCTGAGGAGATCTGCAGGACCTGTTTTACTGTGGACGACATGACAAAGAATGGAAAAGATTTGAATAACAAGTGGAGTTAGAACTTAAATCAGTGGAATGTTGGTAGGCATAAGGACCATTCTCTTATAGAAGAATGCTAATGTCTAGTGACAAAAAGACTTATTTTAGTTTTTCTGACAATATCACTTAATCTACAGGTTAATATTAACCTCCTCTAAAATAATTTGGCAAAACTAAGAGTAGAATTAATGAAAGGAGCTGAATCAGACAGGAAATTGATAGTAGCAAAGAGCTACTTTCCAACACTAGCCATGCATTCTTGAAAAAGAGTTTTGGCAAAAACAAGTCCTCTTGTAACAAGATGTTAATTAGAGGATCTATAATGAGTGTTTGTTTGAGATCAGCTTTATGAAATGAGTTCTTCATTTATTTGTATTTGCGAGCCTCTGGCAAGCGAATACGATAAATGTATAACAAATTTCATAAATCTGTTGTCAAAGAAACACAAGTTTCAGATCCTTCTTATCATATAAACTCTAACTAATGAAAAAAATGAACTTTTAATCGTGAAAAGGACGCTGAAGTGGCCCAGTTTGCGACATATCACAACTGAACTAAGTGAACCACACAGTTACGTAACTAAAAAGTAGATCCAAACAGCTGACAATCATTGATGAAACTTTAGACCACAGAAACACTGTGACATTTCAAGCACTTTAATTCAAATGTTTATCTGAACTGAAACTGAAACGTGAAGAGAACGATGACAAGCAATAAGAAATATAGACTGAAATAATTTTTGGAAAAAAATCTAGACAGAGGGAAACCCCACGGCAGTGAAAACAGTTACAAAAGAAATGATGTCACATATTCATGACGTCACAAAAGAAATAATGTCACATATTCATATGCCAAGAGGTTTCCAAGGCTTCCTATCAAAGTATTTGTAAACAGATCAAAAGTAAAATTTATGTAACCTATGACATGCCAACAAATTATGACACACTTTTATGTCACTGGAAATAGGTCCTGTTTATATGATAAGTGGGTGTTATTATACTGGTTAGTCACTTGGTTTTTGGTTTATATTGCAATCTTGCTGGTAAATGTAGTGCAGATATTGTGGATTTTGTTTGATGATTTTAACATGATGGGAATGTATTGCATATTTTATTATTGTATGATATTCCATAATCCTCTGGTCCTTTTGAGCCTTAGTGTTTCAGTAACAAGCAGCAAGGCGTGGTGTCTGTGGCATAATGCCTGTTGGGATTTTCTGCTGAATTTATGCAGAGTTTACCTTTAAGAAGTGTTTTCTTTATGTAAGCTCTAGTCTGAGTACATGGAGCATGTAGACAACATTCCCTTCACATACATGCAATATGAGATGACTCCTTTACACAGTTTTGGAGATTTCACATTTAGTACCGGTACAGAAATTTAATTTGTTCATCACAAGTTTAAAACTATTATCAAAATGGGAAAAGTAAAGTTTGATCAGTTGACTGATTGACTTGCGGGAAGCGAAAAGTTATTCAAGATTCTCCAGATGAAAATTATTCTTAGGTCAATGGCTTTAACTCAACTCCTTAAAATGCCTTAAAAGCTGAAGAAGTGGTATTACAGAGCCCTTCTTCACAAATGAAACTGTATAGGAAGGTGCCAACAAATATGACGTTGCTTTATTGTCGTTAGCATTAACAAGTTTATGATCAGGTTGCACATAGAGACACAGGAGTGAATATATATGTCTTTTTAATCCCTTCCACTGTCAGGTTTTTGATGAGTTTGTTAGTCAGTTTAAAGGACAAATTTATTATGTAGGAAACAAGATGAATGGGTACATTCGAAACAGTATAGTAATGTTACTTCAAAGATGTACATGTACATCATAAATAGCAAGGGTGTTAAAAACACTTACGCAATCAGGAAGGCACTTCTGCTGTGGTAGGCATATGTGATTCTGGTTCTTGATCTTGTTGCCTGCTCTCGTCTGAGAGAATGACAAGATGTCTCACCATTGTTACTGTACTGGCCTATGGGTGAAATCCATTGTGTCAAAATGTTGGAATTTTTAAATTTCAAATCAGGCATGCTTGTTGTTTGGCTTATGTTGTATAAAAATTACGGGATTTTTCATCCAGATCATACTTTCATTGATGCTGATACTTCATGATGGGGTGTAGTGATTTTTGGGTACTCAGTTCATGTTTGGCTGATGGCCTTGAACTTACCAGGCATTGTCAGTCCAGGTGTCTTTCCATAACCGTGTAGAAACTGCACAATGCCATCAACGTCCAAGGCAGCAAGGGCCCCTACTGTTGTCACTGTTGTTCTTTGAATTCTGTGGTGCCGCACCATTCTCCAGAACCTGCTCCTTCTTAGCCTGAGGTTTGTTGCTTGGTACACTGGAGAAGTTCTAACTTTCTAGCATGTAAGTTAGGCAGAGTTGCTACAAGATTTTGGCTGTTCCCTAGTCAAGTAGGGCAGCTGAATGCAGGATGTTGTGTTTTTTCACAAAATCTTTCATATTAGTCAAAGCAGCAGGAAAGCCTCTTCTGTTTCTTATAACAATGCCACAAACCGAGATACCCAGTTTCCATAAATCTTTCAACAATTGAACACTCGGGTAAAAATTATCAAAACATACTCTGTATCCCTGTCTAACATGTGATTTCGTCAACTTCATGACAACTCCTTAAGCAAACCAAACAGTGTCCCTAACCAGATAAACATCAAAAGTATAATCTCGTTTGGCATCTGCTAGAAGCCAGAGCTTCATACCCCACTTTGTTGGTTTATCCCTAATGTACTTCTTAAACTAAATCTTCCTCTGTTACGAACCATTCTTTCATCAACAGAAACATTTTGACCTGGCTGGTAGAGTTTAGTACACTTCTTCTTTATGTAATCATGTAACGTTCTGACTAACAGCAGCAATATCCTCATATAGGCGCATCATGGATGTGATGGAATCAGCGCTTGTAGTATGAAAGACGGCTGTACTGACTGGTATACGGACGGAATTGTTTGTTCTCAATTCTTCATTTAATTTTGGTGATGTGGCACTGCTAGCTTAGGGACATTAGCAGGCCTCTTACAGGTTTCCTGCAATTCCTTTAATTTTGGAGAAATGATGGATCCTTGGAGGGCTTGATTTACAGTCACTGCCAAGCAATCCTTTATTGACTCTCCCTCTCCCTTCTCATGTTCAAAATATGCAGTTAAATAGGCTTCATCATTGGCCTCATCCTCCTCATTCAACTCACTATTGCCTTCTTCATCAGTGAGGCTGTCATGCAATTCTTCAATATCGGGTTGTGTGGCGGGTTTCTTTGCTGGAAGCTGCTCCTCCATCTCTATCTCACACTTTCTCTTTGTTAGTTGTTTTGTTACCATCCCTTCAACAGTCTGGGTACCGGTAATAAAATCTTTCAGTTGGTGTATTTAAGAGTCCATATCTGTCACATTACTGGTTGGAGACTGTCGCTGTGAGGATTGCTGCCGGAGGCACATGAGTTTCTAAATCTAAAGTTCTGTCCTGATGCATTTTGTCACAGTATAAAAACCCAGTGACAGTGTCACAGTATCAAAACCCCAGTGACGGTGTCACAGTATCATAATCCCAGTGACAGTGTCACATTATCAAAACCCCAGTGACAGTATCACAGTATCAAAACCCCAGTGACAGTGTCACATTATCCAAAACCCCAGTGACAGCATCACAGTATCAAAACCCCAGTGACAGTGTCACAGTATAAAAACCCCAGTGACAGCGTCACAGTATCAAAACCCCAGTGACAGTGTCACAGTATAAAAACCCCAGTGACAGTGTCACAGTATAAAAACCTCAGTGACAGTGTCACAGTATCAAAACAATCAAACCTAATGGCCACACACTATAGGATCAACACTTAGAGCTTTACCCAGTCTAGTGTGTCCTTGAATACAACTTTACTTGTCCCCAAGGCCACAATTGTCATTCACTTCTGTTCAAGCAAAAGAGAAATAAACACTACCTAAACCATGACTAGCACATGTACACGTGAATGTAATACTGTAAAACAGAAACACTGAGATGGTCATCTAGAAAATCATATGCAGGAAAAATCACATTCTTGCCCTTCCGTCCACTGTTGCGTACATCTTGTAACTGTTGGTCAGAATGACCCAGCATGATTTCTAAATTTTCCCAGCTGTCTTTTACCGCAGCCATGCCCAGCACTATAGTGTTGAACTTTGACTTTGGCTTCTCCATGTTCACCATTTGCAAAGTAATCTTGAAAGACCCCTTGCCATGGTCACTGCCAATTTCAAGCCACATCTTGTCTTCTGGAATTTCATCAGCGTGCCAAGTGAGAGAATTAACCAACTTTAGTTTGTCTTACAAGTGAATGATGAAGTCCAACTAGCCATCGATGTATATAACTGGCACAATTTCAAAAATTTCGGTATCTTCATCATCTGGCCTGTTGAAAAACTCCCATCTCCTTAACAACAATGGAGTCAAGTGAGATCAGCTCCCTCAGAATTTTCCTTTCCTTCAGCTCACTCTGAAATGACACACCTGCCATGTAAAAGATGATGTTTTTTAGTGAAATTACATATTCATTATAAGTGTATATTATGTCATATATATATTAAAATTATATTTATATTTGGATTAGCCTTTTAACGAGGCTTACTGGATCTAATAAAATTGTGTTTGAGTGATGATGCACATTTATCTAGTGACTAAAGCCCACTGGGACTGGGGAAGGAAATCCAAATGAGACTCACAGTACTCACACCCCTAACTAGAACAAGAACGTGGCATTCAGGATTCTTTCTGCCATCAAGATAAGGCACTAACCCTAATACCCATCGAAATCAGAGTATTGGTCAAGATGTGTAAATTCAGTATATTTTTCTTTTCAAACCTTTCTTTTCTTCCCACCATTCTTTCTTTAAAATTTCAATTCTCGTCAATATTTTTCTATGACACTAGACTAGTTTTCAACTCTCACCTAATTTTTATCATTTCGCTTCCTTTCTGCAGTCATATTTCTCACCTCGGCTTGCCCAGAAATCTAGTGCTACCATTATAGTATAGTCATTATACACTGTACAGCTGAATTAACAACAGCACTATTTACTTAAAATAGAACTTAAAATTCCAACTTACCCTCCCTTACAGGTGCAAAAGCCTGAAAGAATGCAGCTCCTGTTGTCGGTGTTCTCAGTTGTGATGATACACCACGGCTGGTAGTGTGAGGCACCGCTGACAGGATCATTCTGTCTTGACCGAGGTTTAACCTTGCCTCATACTCCAAAGTATCCATGTTTTAAACAGACCACATCAATTTCACGGACAAATCCATCCAGCATCATCGTGAATGCTTCAGATTTCTTGTAGTCTCTGATAGCACCATGGCTAAGGTTGGCCAATAAATAGGTCATAATGTCAAATATAGGAAGGTCCGGAACAGCTGAAATGTCAGGGCTGCCACTGTCAATGAGAGCAGGATTAGGCAAGAGCACATTCCCATCTCTCAACTTGCTGTTGATCACTTCAGCTCTGTCCTCAAATAATCCGTCGGGATTGAATTCGAGCTGTTGTTCTCTTGCCTTCTCGCACAAGTCGATGAGCTCAGGTTTCCGCAAGCCGGCTATAACGACTCCTCTTTCTTTCATGTACTGGCTCAGCTCTGATACCTTCATGTTTAGTAAACTTCACTATCGGCAAATAATCATAATAATATAATAATAGTCTAGATATAAATTTGTCACAGTAAACAGCGGTCCAAGTTCAAAATGCTCGACGTAGAGTGGACAAAGAACTATTCAGTAAACAAAAGTGGCCGACTTCTAAAGGGCGTGGGCTCAGAAAAGGGGGCATAACTCTAAAGGAGTCAAATTTTCAGGCGTATTATTTCCCTTGAGCGATTTCCGAAGTACGCCTATTTCATAAACCTTTTCTGTGCCCTCATCTGGATGCCAAGTTGAGCTTTCATTGCTAAACTTTGCTTGTAACTGATTTTGGCTTTCGATTTGACACCAGCTAAATGTAACACATGATGTCATGTTGCATTTTGAAGTGATTTAATTTCGCTGCTTTGCTGTTTTAATAGTGACTCCTCACTTTCTCCTGATATAGCTTGTCTTACATTGGACAAGAGTTTGGCTCTCTTTTTATGAAGTGGAGAGATGACTTCGACCGAAGATTTTCTTGGGTTTCTAATTTTCTTGAACAGCAACGGCTGGCCTCTTGTTCTGAAGATGTGTGTGGCTTTATCCTTGGACTGAGCCAGCATTCTTCTCATAAAATGGGTGCTAGCTTGCTGCTCCTCTTCCATCGGGGGAGATGTTGTCGATCTGGAGCAATAGGACAGAAGCGATGGCATAAGGCTCTGGATGGGCGACATCCCCATATAGTGCGAGACTGGTGTTGATGTTAAGATCTCATCGCTCTGGGATGGAGACGTTGAAATATCCAGGGGAGATAACGTATCCTTGTCGGTAATTAATCCTGGACGTTTTGATTGTGGTGGTGTAGCTATGTCTGCATTACATGATTCAGATTGGAAACATTATAGTTTGAACTTCAGTTTCCTCTTCAGTTACTGCTGCATCTATAGGGGAACATGTAAGGTTACTTTCACAAGTATCATGAACTACAGCAACAGATGTGGATGGTGTTTCTGTGTCAGGTATTGCAGCAATGGATGTGGGTGCTGTATCAGGTGTTGCAATAGTAGGTTTTGACACGGCTTCAGTAGCACTCTTTTTCATGTCCCTAACCTGCCACTCACCTTTATTCAAAATTGTGAAGTGGCTGCAGAGTGTGCAGGTGTCCACTGTATTTTGCTCTTCAAAAAGGCACCAGATATGTTTGTTTGTCTCAACAATGACCTCAGATTTTGTCACCTCGTGTAGTGTGGTTGGTCTGTTTGAAATTGTCCATCTGTTTATGGCAGGACAATCAGAATATTTTGGAAAAACGCTTGTCATCTGCATCCACTTTGATGTGATAGACAGAAAAAATTTCCTTAGTGTATTCACGACAGTATTTTGGCTTGATCTTCAAGCAACTAGTCACTGCTTTCTGTGAACTGAAGCCACAGATACGGCATAATCGATCCCTACAACTATTATGGTCCTCCTCTTATGAAAATTATCCATTGTACATGCTGTGAATGAAGAGGCAAAACCCAGATGTTAAAACATTCTGTAGTATAAGAAGGGTATTCGAGTAGTATTATTTGTATTCTCCAAGTTAGCTTTGCAACACTTTCATTATGGAATAGCTGTGTTCAAGAAAATATAGATGTTATTTTGGTCATGAGCCTCGGATGATAATTTCAGGGTCATAAAAAGCAAGGGGGGTCCATAGTAACAACTAGCCATATCAAAGAAACTAACCGTGTGTCAGTTAGAAGTCTTTGTAACTCACTTTAAACTCATGAGGAATGAGCTTTGCTAGCTCTTTCCTTTGTGCTGTTCATTCTCCAAGTTTACGCCAAGAGACTTCATAAATTGTCTCACATTTCTCATCTGAGTATAGGTGAAGCCAGCATGAGCTTGCATGGCAACACCATATTTTTTTCCTTTTCATGTTTAATTATTCAATCAAAACTTCTCTCACATCTTTCTGTAATGCTTTTATTTCTGCAGCCTGTTGTATAAGCGTGGTTTCCCCACCCCCTGAAATCAAATGCCTGATTCTTGATATTTTTTTAATTATTTTGCACATTATATCAGGTCCAGTGGACCCCGAAGGCATTTGTGGCTTTCTTACCCGTTTAAAGAGAACAGGCTGGCCGCCTGTGGGCAGTATGAGGTTTCTTTATCAGCCAACTGACTCATCATTGTTTTTGCTAGGAATGTGCATACCCTTGCCTCATCTTTTCTCACTGCCTCAGAGCTAGGCAGAGAGTAAAGAGAGACAATAGAAGGCAATATTTCTTTAACAGGTGATGTTCCACAACTTATCATTTTTACACGTCTGCGACATAGAAGTGAAACTGCTTTGTGTGGTGATTGGCTTTTGGGCTTTGGTGTAGGTTTAAGCTGTGGTTGGAATATGATAGATGGATTATCTGTATGGCCTAGTTGGACATTAGGCAAACTGCTTGTTGAAGTGAATGGAATGGGGAACGCTTCAGATAGATGTGGTGACACTTGTCCTTGGTGCGATGGATGTGGATGCAGGGTACTTTCTGTGAATGGGCTGTAGTAAGGAGGTGGAGGAACAACTGGTGGTGGAGGAGCTGACAGAATGTCCTCAAGAAAAGATGGCTGGGGTGAGATAGTGTCCCATTAACTTTGTTCACTAGTGCTCTGCCAGGCTCAGTCCTCTGTTTCCATGGACGCAGTGGAGACTGCAATGTGTGACGGTAGTGATTGGGTGTCCTGTGTGATGAACATTTTTGATGTGCTGGGCTGTGAATCAGCTTTCCGTCGTTTCCCTGGCCGGCGACCAGCAGCACTTACTATCATACCATTTTCACTGAGTGAGCACTCATTCAGTTTTGCTTGTA
This sequence comes from Ellobium chinense, assembly GCA_033807755.1. Taxonomy (NCBI): domain Eukaryota; kingdom Metazoa; phylum Mollusca; class Gastropoda; order Ellobiida; family Ellobiidae; genus Ellobium; species Ellobium chinense. The sequence goes on from JAWQUT010000319.1 coordinate 531,680, forward strand.
TCAAATGTGCACCATACTGCATTTGATTTTTCTGTCTTTTGTCGCGCAGCATCCAGGCTGGCGGCAGTGATTGGCTTGATGCGAAATTTCACAATGACCATGTAACATGGATGGCAGATTCTTGTGGGGAACTTTTCTGTTGTGTCCTTGGATATGTCAGTTGCAAAGTAGCTTAAAAGTTCAGCTCTGGCACATTCTTTTGATGGAACCTTGTCTCGCTTATCTGCCTTTTCCGCACAAATTCTACACAGCCTGTGTATGGTCATTATGAATTTGTTCCATGTGGGCAAGTACTTCCTCCATCACACAATAATATCTGAGAAAAGAAAAAAAAAAGGAATATTACATTGACAACCACGTTGCCTCTCATGCATAATACACAAATTAATATGTGGAGCAATTAGTTATTACTGATGACAGCAATACTTTCATTTATTATCATATATATGGAAGCTTGAAATATAGAGTTCGTCATTATTCAAGAAAGATTTTTTTAAAGTAATCATCCTGAGACTGAGGGAATAGAAAGAAAAGTTGGAAGCATATTATTATTAATGTGAAGTGGGGAATCCTCATAGGGCGGAATCCTAAAAGGGCCTGATTACAGCCACCGCCAAGTTATTCTTTACCAGCTCTCCCTTTCCCTCCTCCTGCTCAAAATATGCAGTTAAATAGGCTTCATCATTGGAATCATTCTCTTCACTCAACTCACCTCTTCATCAGTGAGGCTCTCGTACAATTCTTCAGTATCGGGTTGTGTGGCGGGTTTCTTTGCTGGAAGCTGCTCCTCCCTCCCTGTCTCACACTTTCACTTTGTTAGTTGAGAAGTTATTAGAGAAGTTGAGAAGTAACACTTTTTTGGCTCTCTCTCGTGCTTTGTCTTGGTGATTTGTGATTTTTGCTTCTGTTGCATCACTGTGAGGATAGGGGCTATGTGAACATCATCTAGTTGAGGGGTTTTTTTCTTCTTGGACGAGTCCGCCTCCTCCCCCTCTTCCTCCTCCTCCCCCTCTTCCTCCTCCCCTTCTTCATCCCCCCCTTCTTCATCCCCATTTCTTTGCAATAAATCTCTCAAATCGGGTTGTGTGTTTCTATTATCTGACGACTCCGCCCCTACCCCCACTTCCCATTCTTCATCCCCATACCTTTGTGTTAACCCCCTAGACTCTTTGCGTTCCTGTTTAAGAACATCAATAGTTGCGCAGGCTTCGGCATTGCGTTCCTTCAGTATTTTAAAAGACACTTCCGAAAGTTTCTCAAGGTAATCAACGAAGTTATCTATCAGTTTTTGAGTGTCCCCCTCACTGACAAAACAAACTGGCTCTGTGTAATTCGGAATGTTTGAAGCTATACTGACACTTGCCGGAATGGGAACATAAGTCATTTGAGTGCATGAACTGGCTTCTGATTTTGGTAGGTTGTCATTGGAGAAGTAAGCTTCAAAATCAAAGGTGGCGTGATAAAGGAATTACTTATGTGCTAGTTTTATACCTTCGCGTTCTAAGCTCTCGACAGCTGAATCTTTCGGAACCTAGAAATTACCTGGGTAAATGTACTTAATATCAACTCCTACACACTCCTAAGTAACATGTGCTCTAAAAGAGTGAGCGCTTTTATATAATTTATCACATGCTGAACATTGGTATGACTTGGCGGCGGATTATTAAACAAAAATGCTGTTCGATCAGCAAACGATTTAATGACGTGTCATGATTTCCACTACCTCGATATTTAAGAACAAGTGGAGAAGTTGACATGGCATCTTTAAATTCATGTACAAAAACATTGATGTCGAACACCCTCTCCGCTTCTTTCATTATTAAAATGAAGGCCTGGTTTCTACACCTATACTTTGACCCCATTTTTCAACTAACTCGTGTGTTGCTGTTTCTAACCCTCTACATTGGCATCCACTGTGATAGGCTAATGCGTGAAAAAAACACAAGTTATCAGTGTATGCTTTACCTGTTTTAGCATTGTTCTCTAATGTTATTATAAACTTATTCTCTTTGATAAATTGTGGCATATTGCCGTAAAAACAACCGATGGAGTGGGATGGTAGTTTGTCTACGTAAATTGTTGTAGTGGCTACACTATAGACAGTCCATTTTGTATCCGGTCTCTGCAGAAAGGCAAAGTCTAAAGGTTCTAGTTCTAGAAAGTCCTGAACAAATGTGTTAAAATCAGTTCTGCTTCTAATTAGATATGGTTTTTCAAACACTCTGGCATTATTAATGGAAGAATGGAAGAAACGTAATTGAGAGGCGTCGACCTTATTTTGTAACATGAAAGAGTTCGACACATTTACTTTGAATGATGAGTCCTGCTCGTCAAATATCTTTGTCAGCTCGGCTTCCAAGTCTCGTCCTTTACGGTGCCGAATATTGTAGACTGTTTGTGTAGGTCCTTGCCTAACATGGTCCTTGATGGCACCCCAGTGTTGATCGTGGAGGAGTCTAACTTCTGGAGGAGCTGATGTCTTTAACACATCAGAACCTTTCTTGGGGGGGGGGGGGGGGGNGGGGGGGGGGGTTAAAAAAAACCACGTTTTTATAAGACCAAGTCTGGGCATAATTCACAAAGGTATACGACAATTTTCTTTTCACACGTCTACTTCTACATCTTCTTACAGTCCGTATTCTCTCTCTCTCTCTCTCTCACACACACACACACACTTGAAATGTCTGACGAGTAACAAACAATCAAAATAGACTCACCTCTATTTCATCATCTGTGATAGGGGAAGCTGCTGCCTGCGACCCGCCTGTTTCAGGTGACGATGGCGACCATGGTTCGAAAATTTCAAGTGGTATATCACCTACTTCAGCTGCCTCCGCCATCTCTGTGTTACTGGGGGTAGTGGGTGACCAGGGATCAAATAACTGCGGTGGTCTAATAATATCGTCGATGTCGATTGTTTACGTAACGCCAGTAAGAAAGGCACGACATCTAAGTTGTTATAGTACACCAAATAGTCTCTCATTGTAAGCATGTCATGTTCTATCCACGCTCGTTGACTAGAATAATAGTCTTCCTTCGCAATTGGTTTATTCCCCTTTAAGGTACTTGTGAATGCGCGAGGTGAGGGAAGAGATGTTTTGTTTAGTTTTTCATGCAAGGTGAACCATTCATAAGGGAAAAATCCCTTCTTTTGTTCAACATGAAATGCCAATAAATATTTTTCATAAGAAATCCCAGGCGCCAGGAAATTATGTCCAAGAATTTCAGAGTAGGCGTTGAGACGCATAAAAAATTGTTGTTCCTCTTTACCATAAACTTTATTTTGTTATCATCATCATCACCTTCCTGCTCATTCTCTTCCATATCTACATTTTCCGATATGTTCATATCCCTTCTCTCTGTGACTGGTGTTTTGCTTGTTTTGTTTCCTAACGCAAGTCTTTTGAAAAGATACGGTTTAATGATATTGATATCATATTTACCCCCATTAAACGACACAACCGGTAAGTCCATCAAATAATTGTCTAATAATTCTTCTAACATTTCGGGGTGGGTTTTTTCTTCTTGGACGAGTCCGCCTCCTTCCCCTCTTCCTCCTGCCCTTCTTCATCCTCATTTCTTTGCAATAAATCTCTCAAATCGGGTTGTGTGTTTCTAATATCTGACGACTCCGCCCCTACCCCCACTTCCCATTCTTCATCCCCATACCTTTGTGTTAACTCCTTAGACTCTTTGCGTTCCTGTTTAAGAACATCAATAGCTGCACAGGCTTCGGCATTGCGTTCCTTCAGTATTTTAAAAGACGCTTCCGAAAGTTTCTCGAGGTAATCAACGAAGTTATCTATCAGTTTTTGAGTGTCCCCGTCACTGACAAAACAAACTGGCTCTGTGTAATTCGGAATGATTGAAGCTATACTGACACTTGCCGGAATGGGAACATAAGTCATTTGAGTGCATGAACTGGCTTCTGATTTTGGTAGGTTTTCATTGGAGAAGTAAGCTTCAAAATCAAAGGTGGCGTGATAAGGGAATTACTTATGTGCTAGTTTTATACCTTCGCGTTCTAACCTCTCGACAGCTGAATCTTTCCGAACATAGAAATTACCTCTAGACACTCCTTAGTAACATGTGCTCTAAAAGAGTGAGCGCTTTTATATAATTTATCACATGCTGAACATTGGTATGATTTGGCGCATTTTTCAACGTCAATTATTAAACAAAAATGCTGTTCAATCAGCAAAAGATTTAATGACGTGTCATGATTTCCACTGCCTTGATATTTAAGAACAAGTGGAAAAGTTGATCTGGCATCTTTAAATTCATATACAAAAACATTGATGTCGAACACCCTCTCAGCTTCTTCCTTTTCTTCTATTTTAATGCCAGAAAACAAAGGCCCGGTTTTTACACCTATACTTTGACCCCATTTTTCAACTAACTCGCGTGTTGCTGTTTCTAACCCTCTACATTGGCATCCACTGTGATAGGCTAATGCGCGAAAAAAACACAAGTTATCAGTGTATGCTTTACCCGTTTTGGCATTAATTTTCTCTAATGTTATTATAAACTTATTCTCTTTGATAAATTGGGGCATATTACCGTTAAAACAACCGATGGAGTGGGATGGTAGTTTGTCTACATAAATTGTTGTAGTGGCTACACTATGGACAGTCCATTTTGTATCCGGTCACTGCAGAAAGGCAAAGTCTAAAGGTTCTAGTTCTAGAAAGTCCTGAACAAATGTGTTAAAATCAGTTCTGCTTCTAATTAGATATGGTTTTTCAAACACTCTGGCATTATTAACGGAAGAATGGAAGAAACGTAATTCAGAGGCTACGACCTTATTTTGTAACACGAAAGAGTTCGACACATTTACTTTGAATGATGAGTCCTGCTCGTCAAATGTCTTTGTCAGCTCGGCTTCCAAATCTTGTCCTCTACGGTGCCGAATATTGTAGACTGTTTGTGTAGGTCCTCCTTAACACGGTCCTTGATGGCACCCCAGTGTTGATCGTAGAGGAATCTAACTTCTGGAGGAGCTGAGGTCTCTAACACATCAGAACCTTAGTCTTTTATAAGACCAAGTCTGGGCATAATTCACAAAGGCATACGCAATTTTCTTTTCACACGTCTACTTCTACATCTTCTTACAGCCCGTATTCTCATTCTCTCTCTCTCTCTCTCTCTCTCTCTCTCTCTCTCTCTCTCTCTCTTTCTCTCTCTCTCTCACACACACTTGAAATGTCTGGTGAGTAACAAACAATCAAAATAGACTCACCTCTATTTCATCATGTGTGATAGGGGGAGCTGCTGCCTGTGTCCCGCCTGTTTCAGGTGACGACGGCGACCATGGTTCGAAAATTTCAAGTGGTATATCTCCTACTTCAGCTGCCTCCCTCCACCATCTCTGTGTCGCTGGGGGTAGTGGGTGACCAGGGATCAAATAACTGCGGTGGTATAATAATATCATCGGCGTCCACTCCACTGATCGCCGCCTCTGTCGAAACAGACGATGTAGAACAAATACACACTGTAATATAATAAATGATTACTATCATTACATACCTTGCGTTTCCTTTCCTTGCATCCATTCGTCTGATGACGATGCAGGTTGAACATTTTGTTGAATAAAAATTTTCGCTTTTGTCACACAACAGCGATTTCTCCATCTTCACTATCAGTTTCAGAGATAGAGATAAAGTAGGTCTGAGGCAATGTAAGCACTCACGCCAATTTATACCCACGGTCCTCAGTCGTCCGATCACTTGTTGTCTTTGTTCAAATTTTCCCAGGACCTATATTTTTTGTGACCCATACTGTGTGACCTTCTGCGTCATCTTTGGGCGGTTTCATCGGCATCAGGGTTATTAAAATGTTCTTTACTCCATGCCAGATAACTTTCCTCTGCAGGTTTTTCATCTGGCATAACAGTCTTGTCTTATCATGACTCCAGGGGACGGCGGGGGCGGCATGTCGTGTCTCCATGAGATGCTTTACCTTGGTTATATGACCTAACCAACCAGATGGCATGCACTTACATGCCAGTACAGTTTCTCCCAATATAAAATCAACCTAACATAAGAACTGCATGTCGCATTTGTTTTTATATGAACTCACATCTAAAGGTTGTGCATCTGTTTCATCTCTTAAGAGAGCGTGAGACCATACCTCTACTCTGCTTACTTGGGCGTTTTAATGTTTAGTGCTGCCCAAGCAGCTCCAGCTCAAAAGAACTCCACTTTTTCATGTGTTGCTCAGAGTGGTGTAAAGAACGGCTGGCATAGTGGATTACCTTGAGTCCATCAGCTTGTTTCTGGCTGAGTACCACTCCAAGACCTTGGTTGCTTGCATCAACCCTCCACGACAAAAGGCAAGGCAAAATCAGCATATCGTAAGGGAGGGGCTCGGGTCAGTGAGGACTTCAGGCCTTGAAAGGCGGCCTGGCATTCCAGGGTCCACAGCTCTCTTAAGAGCTTTGTCTGTCCGTTTACTGCGGTCTTGGGCATGTAGGGCACGTACTTGGCTCAGCAGATTATGGAGGGGTCGAGCTAGGTGAGCAGAGCGCTTCTTAACAAACCTGCGATAATAACTGGCCAGGCCAAGGAAGGAATGGACTTTCTTGAGTTATCTTCGCAGGGTCAGTGTGGATGCCATCTGCAGATAAAATGTGGCCCAGGCAGGGAACACTGCTTGCTGTAAATTTGCATTTCTCCAGGTTTAGCTGAATGCCGACCTTAAGTAGTCGCTCCAGGACTCAACTTTTAGTTCCTCTCGCGAAAACCCAATAGCGAAACCCCCTAGTAAATATTATCACGTACATGACCCCGCAGGCCGAATGTGTACATAAGTCGATTTTTGGAGATATAAGAGTTATATATATAACACTGGAAAGGGCTTTAAAAGCCCTTTCCAATGGTAACTGAATCATTATTGTAGCTACAACGAGTGCTGAGTTATGCGCGATTAAAATAGGCAAACCGGGTCCCTGCCTAGAATGAAAGTTTTTTGAAATTGCTGTTTAAAGATGATCAACTAGTTCTCCTAAAAGTCCATAGCAACCAAGAGTGCACTCTATTGAGTGATATACAAATGAAAGGTAATTTCTAGAGCTTGCCAATGGTGAATTTTTTTTCCGGATATCTTAACTGATAAAAACGTTATTGGAATAAGGAACTTAAGTATTATTATTAAGATTTAGGAAAAATTGGATTCAAATTTAAAGCATGTTCTTATCCTATAAAAACCATAATTATTGATTAAGTTATGAATCTGATTAAAAGGTAACTGCTATAGTTCTCAAATAATATAAATAACATAATTATTTACAGTATTGATAGTGTTATGAGGGCAGGAAAAGTTATACAACAACATAAAATCCTCAGATTACAATATAACCGGAGAACATAATCCTGATGAGTTAGCTAACTCTGAGCATAAACTATTGCCTATATCAAGTTAAACTAAAATATTTTCAATGTTGTAATAATAAGATTGGATGAAGAATAAAGAAAAAGGTGTAAAGGAAGAAAAGAAAATTACAGACCGTGTATTAAATGTAAAGTGACGATAGATACNCAACCAAGAGTGCACTCTATTGAGTGATATATCAAATGAAAGGTAATTTCTAGAGCTTGCCAATGGTGAATTTTTTTTTCCGGATATCTTAACTGATAAAAAAGTTATTGGAATAAGAAACTTAAGTATTATTATTAAGATTTAGGAAAAATCGGATTCAAATTTAAAGCATGTTCTTATCCTATAAAAACCATAATTATTGATTAAGTTATGAATCTGATTAAAAGGTAACTGCTATAGTTCTCAAATAATATAAATAACATAATAATTATTTACAGTATTGATAGTGTTATGAGGGCAGGAAAAGTTATACAACAACATAAAATCCTCAGATTACAGTATAACCGGAGAACATAATCGTGATGAGTTAGCTAACTCTGAGCATAAACTATTGCCTATATCAAGTTAAACTAAAATATTTTCAATGTTGTAATAATAAGATTGGATGAAGAATAAAGAAAAAGGTGTAAAGGAAGAAAAGAAAATTACAGACCGTGTGTTAAATGTAAAGTGACGATAGATACATGAAACTTGATACAGGAAAAAAATATGACATCAGATATTAATGATGCAGCTTAATGGAAATAGTTACTTTTACCAAACCGTCTGAAACCTGAATTTACAGAATAATATCATAGTAATACCTCCATGAGAATAATTTAAAATGGTGGGAAAAGAACATGATCAAATTTTTGGCAGATGCATACTAAGAAAAATAATGGCCAACTTACCCCTCGGAGACTTTCCTCAACGAATAACACAAAACACAACAATGAATTTAGCACTTAATCCATCTAGCACCACAAAATATATATATTATATTTAATACACAGTATCCAAGAATTATAGCTCATCAGGAGGACACAATAAATCCCTACACTCAGGCTTGCAGTATTCCCAAATCTTTTCATACAGATATTTTGAGCGAGCCTCTGACAGTCCTGGTGCTGGGATTATATCTGGCATTAACCCTGCACTGAGAATGCGGGGATTTAGAATTGCAGCTCTCTGTGCATCCTCAATGCTGGTAGAACTGCTCTTCCTCACCAGGACATGGCCGGGGTCTGTGTGGCTGAATGAAAAGTGCTGATTTGTTTTGATGCCAGGAAAAGGGCGTCCATGTTCCTGAAAAAACTGCTGCCAGTCGTAAGTGGGCACATAGACGTTGCCCTTCTCATCACCCATGCGCTGGGGAATGTTGATCCCAGAGTGGGTACTTGAACTAACAACACCGACCATTTCATGCAAAGATGAAACGTGGCATCTCCTGAAACGTTTCTTCAGGAGGCCAAAACACCAGTCGGGTGGAAATTTGGTATGTCCTGGTGGCATGAAGTGCAGGTGGATGGTGTGGTGCAGCCCCATCATCACCCGCCAGGCCAAGTACTGCAGGACATACCTGTTTTTGTTCTGGCCCAAGCAGTTGTCACAGTGGAGGGGAACAACTGTTTCCCCACAACCATAGTTTTGAAAAAAATGATGAAGATAACTGATGACTGTATTGCTCCCCTTGCCCGAAGACATACCTTCATCGTTTCTTTGGTTGTAGTACAAGACTGGTAAGCTCTGGGGTGGTCTGGAGCAATGAAGTTTCCATCGTGAATGCTATTTTGGTGCTTTCATGCCATAAACCTACTTTTCTTTCTTTCTTGGTGATCGTAGAATGTAGCATCCCTCCTTCTTGCTCGCCATGAAAACCCATACCAAAGCTGTGCAAGCTCATTCAATCTATACAATGCCTTTCTATATGGTGTTTGGGACTATTTTGTTGGGGAAAAGCTTGTCTAAAATGTTGCATGTATTTGGTGACTGCTTGTTCTGCTTCATCTATCTCTTGTGCGGACACTGGATGAGCATGGGACAGAGCCAAGAGTACATCCCGAAAACTATCATTGATGACTTTGAACTTTCCTTTCAGCTGGATTATTTTAGTGATTAATGAGTCCTGTTGGGTGTTCCCTGCTACTGAGTCTATTGTAATCTTAGTTAACTCCTCATAAATCCTATTGACTATGTACCTGTGACAGTGATTTCCTATAAAATGGCCCCCATGAAATGCTTGTTTAACAATACTGTGTTTATCCAAAACTGATTGCAGAGCTTTTAGCACTGGGCCTCTTGTGATTTCATTGTTCTCTTTCAGGTCTTCAAGTTCTTCCTTGACTTTCTTGAGTTGTTTCTGCCACTGCTTGAGTTCTTGTCTGTTTGTAGTTTCATCACTCATGAGGATACATGTCTTTACAAACCGTTTCTTTTCCTTTAATGGCATTGCTGCCTCCCATCTTGTGCCATACTTGACGTACAGGTCTTTAACACCCGACAAATTTGCCTTTTCTTCTGATATCGCTTCATCAAATGATTGGGCCTCTTGCTCTAAGTACTTGTGATGTTTGGCAACAATCCCTAGTAATATATGCAAATATGGAGGTGCAACACAGTCCAGTTCTACCTGTAACATTGGAGGATGGATGACATTGTTATGATTTTTAGCTTGTTTTTTGTCTGCGCCATCTTGCAAAAAACTATCGTAGTCCTTGTGAAGAGACTCCAAATTTCTGAGCTGAGCTACTGCAGTATGTTGGTTATGCATATCTTTACTGGTTACGTGGCACCACAAGCATGGGTGGGCACCTGATGGTCCAGAAAGTCCATACACTTTGCACAAAAACCAGTAGTCTCCAAACACAAATAATTTGATGCGTTTCCCTTTCCATTCCATCGATCCGAGATTAGCAATCTGTGCTTTCAGGTCTTCCATGATTACCTCTACGTTGTCTGTGGTGTCTGGTACTTTGGCCATGGCTATCAGATGGGTATTTTGTTTAGCATTTGGTTTGGAAACGTTGCAGAT
>JAWQUT010000319.1:543663-566165 GCA_033807755.1 Ellobium chinense
CTGTCTAACAGAGTTTTAATGAACACTGTGAAGTTTCTCATGTGCTTCTGGTGCTTCTTTTTTTATATGTATTTCTGTGCTCATCTTTGAAAAAGAATAATTTGTCAGTGATATCTATGAGATTAAGTGGAATTAATGACTGACTCATTTCACTTGGAAAATGTAAAGCAAATGGTTTCAGCGTTTTTTCCTGGAGATACATTTTGCTGTAGCTAAGACCCAAAGAGTTTTGAATATCAATTGGTTGTTTGATCGAAGCTTTGGCACATCTGTCAATTCCTGCTCGTTTGGCAGTTTGCTCTTTGATTTTCTGCTTCTGTGATATATGTTGTCATGTATGCTGACTTATCTTTCTTTCAACATACTTTCCTCCTGCTACAATTTGTCTTATGACTTTAAGCTATCTTGTTCTACTATACAGAAAAGAGGCAGATGCCTTTCATGACTTCTCTCTAAACTGAGGCAAATGCATGACTCTAAGAGGCTTTCATACTGTTGGAAATGAAATCAGATCTTCCTCTTTTCCAACATTTTCTTCACTGTTGCTGTCTCTTGGAATTATCTTAATAATATAATGGCCCATAATCACTAACTGGGCATGCTTCTTTGACTTAAGTGAAGTTATGCCAGCAAGCAACCTGCAACCCATTTCCACCGGGTCCAAGGTGCGCTGCTGGTCATTGTCACCAATCATGACTAAAATAATGTCCGGCTCATCCCGACAGTTGACGCATGTCATCGAGCCACCACACGCACGTAAAAACCCATCTAAATGGACGCCCCCAATACCGTGACAGCAAACCACTGAGTCTTGGCCTAAATTAAGGTGACCGTCACCAACCCGCGCAGCGTACAGACCAAAACGCATCGCGAAGGAATGACCTTGAACCGCAACACGCCACCTTGGATCGGTCGTATTGACATGCGAAGCCATTGAAGTGGAAAAAGTAAACAGCAGCAACTCACCGTTAGGAATGAACAAACTGGTGAGGGCCAGAAGCGAAATGAGACCAAGAGGAGACACAGGCAGGAAATGGGAATGCAAGTGATTAAAAAAAATTGAGATGCACAGAAACAAGTAATAGAGTAAACAAATGAAAATTATATTTAACGTAACCGATTCTTTCCGCATGGAAACAGGGACAAGAAGGACGCTATCCCAAGATGTCCAGCTCTTATAGTACACCGGAGAAGGACGCTATCCCAGGATGCATAGCTCTTGTAGTACCGGTGTACAACTTTCAGTGTGGCCCATGATTGTTTTGCACATAAATTCCTTATCCATTTTCATAAAAGTTATGGCGATTGATATACAACATGTCAAACTGTGCTCATCATTGAAAAACAATAATTTGTCAGTGATGGCTATGAGATTAAGTGGAATTAATGACCTGACTCATTTCACTTGGAAAATGTAAAGCAAATGGTTTCAGCTTTTTTTCCAGGAGACACAATCCATATTTCTGTAGCTAAGACCCAAAGAGTTTTGAATATCAATTGGTTGTTTGATTGAAGCTTTGGCACATCTGTCGATTCCTGCTCGTTTGGCAGTTTGCTCTTTGATTTTCTGCCTCTGTGATATAAGTTCTCATGTATGCTGACTTATCTTTCTTTCAATATACTTTCCTCTGGCTACGATTTGTCTTATGACTTTTAAGTAGGTACCCCAAACTGATTTTCAGAAGTCACAATACGCAACTTTTGCTTAGTAAAATGAATAGAACTCACTTTTTTAAGAAGTTTGGTACATTGCTCATGGCTCTAGCTCGGTTTTTAAGAAAGTTATGACATTTTGAAATTTCATAAATATGGTTTGTTCGCACAATGTGTCGGGAGGCCAACTTTGCACCCCAATATCTCAGAAATTTATGGACACATATGAACAAGACTTGGTGAACAGAGAGACATTTTTATGGATAACAGACTTAATTTTTTTCAGGCTCCTCACATGACAGCAAAGTTGTTGTTTATTACATTGAAAATGGGAAAAATGCAATTTTCACTTAGCCTGGAATGCAAGTTTAAAAAGATTTAGGATGATGAAAAATGCTGAAAATGACATTTCCGCTTATCAGCAAGTTCTTTTACATCTCCTTTCAAATTTAAGCATTTTCCAACACCTTTAGTAATATTTTTCTGAAAACGAATTTCATTTTTTAATGCATTTAATAATTCCTTGTTAGAGCCACCAGCAAGTTTCTGACAAAGAGAGTCAACATCTTCTGAAATTGAACAGGGACCACCATGTTTTTTCACCTGCTCTACCAGCTTCACATTAGAGCTAATATACTTCATCTCTTTTTGGATCTTTTTATCCTGGTTGGCAATCATCTTTTGTTTAATTTTCAATTTGATGTCTTCTTCATGCAGTCTCCTCTCTTTTCTGAGTGTTGGAACGCGTTTCTGACTGAATGAGAAAAGAGCTGCTGTCTTTGTCAGATACTTGCTCCTGATGAATGCAACAGTCTTGTTTCGTTTGGTCATGGTCAATGTTGACCGCTTTTGCAAAGAACAGTTACGTCTTGTGTTGACATCATAGTCATAATCTCCAAAGGCACTTTCACCTGTAAGGTTGGTCAGTGGACAATGTGACAATGAAATATCAACATCGTCAGACAACTGACCACTGAATGAACCACCATCTAAAAAGTCTGACAGCTGACGTTTTGTGACTGTTGCAGATTCCCTGGCTATGATACACAAAGCCCTCTTCACAATTTGCAGATTACTACCATTGTTTACAAAGCTGTTCACTGCAGAGAGAGATGGACTGCTAATGCTAAAATCTGGTCCAAAGACAGAAACAAAATCTGGATCTAACAGTTCCATTGGGTCTTCTGAACATCTTTCAAAGAGTAAATACATTTTCTTCACCTATGCATGAAACTCAGTGTATTTCACATTACTACTGCTGAGTAACTTCCAGTATGGCCCAGTGATCTTGATGTAGAAAACTGCTACAGCACAAACTAAGGACATGACATAAGTGTCTTGAACATGAAATCCAACACTTTTGATTTTGAGATTTGCATCTTCAGGAAGCACACCTGATGTGAAAAATTGCTTCAACTTATTTTCATGAAAGATAAGAGCAGCCGCAGCAGTAAAAAAGCAGTTGAACCTATTTGATCTGAATGAAGGTATGATGGAATCAAGGCAGAATGATGACCAAGCTTCTCTACATTTATTCTTTTGATCACCTCTTGGACCCAGTATGTCACATGCAGTCCTTAAAAGACGAGAGGTTGCAGATTCATCTGACTGAAATCGAGCACAAATTGATTCCGTGTCTCTTCCCAGACTCTCCCCTAATTCACCGATTAGACACTTCTCAGTTTCACAAAGGGCCTTTTCACATGATACACTCAATCCAAGTAAATAATGAGCATTGCAGTTCAAAAATGTTCTTGTTTTACTCTAGAGAAAAGAGGCAGATGTCTTTCATGACCTCTCTCTAAACTGAGGCAAATGCATGGCTCTAAGAGGCTTTCATACTGTTGGAAATGAAATCAGATCTTCCTCTTTTCCAACATTTTCTTCACTGTTGCTGTCCCTTGGAATTATCTTAATATATCCATTTTCATAAAAGTTATGGCCATTGATATACAACATGTCGAAGTGAAAAATAAATGGCGAAAGTAAAGAAAACACAATTTACAGGGGATTGTTTACGGCCGAATGACTGTTGAATACTGCATTTGTGGTACTGCTGAAAACAAGTTTTCGGACAGAAATGAGGCTTGCTGGTACAGCCGGTGCAGTAATAGCTGGTCCTCTTCCGCTTTTTATGGTGCTGCGAAAAGACACAGTTCACGTCAGGTTCATAAAACTTCAAAGTCAGTAAGATGTTCGGCTCCCTTGATCCTCTCTTACCCTCATCATTCTGAGGTCTCCTTCCAAGTTTTGGTCCAGTAAATGATAGATCTAAAGAAGTAATAGTTCCTGCTAAACTAGTTCAGTGGCGAGGGTGTCTTTGAACTCGGCAAACTTCATCTTTTTCATTGTATCTGGCTTAGAGAGTAGAAACAAGATGTGCGCATTAACTTGTGTCTCTTCAAGTATCCAACTTGACACCCTTTTCCACCATTTCTTGATTTTCCTTTCATGTGTCCCATCCTACAATATCATCTGATCCATTTTGTCACAGCCATTCATATTTATGTTGTATTGGTGAAGCATTTTCGGTTTCAGCACAGGCTGTCTGACTTCGGATACTTCTGTGAATTCAGCTACGGAGGGGATGGAAACTAAAACGCAGGAGTTTTTTTTTTTCGCCTTTTTATCCCTCCGGCCAGCAACAAGCACACATGCCTCATCTCTAATACTAATATACCATTTTGTTTCTTTGTGTCCTGGCTTTTGTGTTTTAAGCTGTGGTGGGAATTCTTTTCTAAATGCTTATAGAGTATCTGTGTAGTTGAAGTTTTATGAACCTGACGTGAACTGTGTCTTTTCGCAGCACCATAAAAAGCGGAAGAGGACCAGCTATTACTGCACCGGCTGTACCAGCAAGCCCAGAAGTGCTGCAGATGTGTAATATCAATCGGCATGAATATGACGTCATACTTCATAGTTACAAAAGTTCAAGCAATTTTTCAACACTTTGATAGCGTGTGCTGATGTGGGGTTCAGTTCTGGCCGGCAGGCTGTGTTTGCCCCAAAGTAAACAGAGCATTCATGACATACCCATCACAGCATCACAAGCTCCAAATGTTTTTATACAAAACTTCTTTGGTTTGGATGCATTGGATTGGCCGGACCTGAATCTCCTATTCCATCCAATTACCATCTCATCAATGGATATGATTTCAAAGGGATAAAATGCAGCCTGAAAACTTAGTAGCAATTCTTTCACAAAGGTAGTACTTAACTTTTGCTTGGCTCTCTGCATCAATCTGATCTTTTCCTCTCTTGTCAGTAGGAATGAACAAAGTGTCAGTTGATGCAGATGTATCCAATGTCTTCAGCACGGAGTTTGATGTATATCCAAGTGTTCAAAGAAAGAACACAGCATGGACTGCTGTCCCTGTTTCATCTGTAAATATGCACTGTTTCTTTTTTCCCAGAAAGGTCCACTTTAACACGATTAAACAGCTAGTTTCTTTGTTCATCATAAGTGTGGCCCCATTATTCCTCGTGAATAGCATTGCGTCGTTGATGTCCAATTTTTCAGTGTTGTTTCTTTTCCCCAGAAAGGTCCATTTTAAAGCAGTGATTGAACAGCCAGTTTCTTCGTTCATCATAAGTGTGGCCTAAGTATTTCTCATGAATGGCATCACATCGTTGTTGTCCAATCTTTTCAATACAGCAGTTACTGCAGTTGAAACTATCAAGCGGTATTTGCCTTGGTGCATGAGAAAGGATACTATTAAAGTATACTTAATATCAAAGCCTGTTTGAATAATGAATAATACAATAATATTGAATCTGCACGTGTAAAATTCATACTTAATACCAAGGTATTCAATACTTACTATATGAGTACTTAAGGTTTTACTGTATATGAAATAAGACTAAGCTTCTTTGTAAATTCCGGAAGTGCAACAAGACACTGGTGATGTGGAAACATTTATTTCTCTCCTGTTTTAGTGATGAATGATAACGTGAGAAAGACCTGTAATACTTATCTCCATCCCGGCAAACTTATTTCACATTTGCCTAAGTCATTTTTGTTGAGGTTTTGAGAAACTGAGCGCTCTTCTTAACCTGTTGTTCAAAGCAAAACAGGGAGGCAGAGTTGTTTAACTTGTAAATTTGAAATATAATAAGTCAAATATCTACATTGTTTCAATGTGAAAAAGAAGATAAAAGGAAAATCATAGTAATATAAACAACTCAAATCACTGAAAAAAAAATGACTGAGGCAAATGTGGAATGACTGTGATGGTAAAATTTTTAATGATACAAGATTTTTAATTTAGTTCATATATTTTGCACAGAAAACATAATATTACTGAATACAAAGGAAGCTTGGTAATACTAATATGCCCTTGGTGATGCAAAGAGGCATATCTAATAAAGACATGCAACTGAATAATGAAATGATAGAATAATTATGTAACCGTTCATGTGAATTTCATACTCAAGAATGACTGTAGACGAATTATATGAGTACTTAATATCAACGTTCTTGTTGTGAGTTACCATAAAACTTGAAGCATCAAAAGTGCCAGAGGATTTTGAATCTGTTTTTATTGATCTCTTTGCTTTCACTTTCAGTTTTAAGTCTTTCATATACTTTGTACATAATATAATTTATGAACCTTTATGTTATACTGAATGTTCTGCAGAACATAGGAGCTGACACAAGAAACCTCAAAACAGACTTGACTGGAGTAGTCCGCTAAAAGTCTGGGAACCCTAAGAGTTTTAATATGATGGTTCTGATTTAATGTGTTTTTTATCTCTGAATCACCAATAGATGTTGATAACCCTTCTCTCATCCTACACAGGAAGGAGAGAATTAGAAATTTCCTTTTTTTTTTTTTGTTTGATGACTTATTACGCCTCGTTTTAGCTTTGGAGTATCACCAAGTTGTTGCAGATGTGGTGCAAGATTTCGCCCCCATCAGCAATTAACAAATATTAAACCTAAAAAAAAAACAAGTTCCCTTATTCGCAGTCTGGATAATGATAATAAATCTTATCAGAATGCGTCATCGGAGACTCACTTTTTTCTCATTGAAATGTTAAACTGATTCTGAGTTGAAAGTTAATCAGAACTGCTGTGTTTTAACCCTTAACCTATTTCTGCACATTGTATAAATGTATGCTTTATAGTTGTCTCAGTTGTTGATTTCCAGCATGAAAGTTACCCATTTTCGCAAAACCATAAATCTCTAGTCCTGATGATCTTACACACCCATACCATAATACTATACACCAAGTCCTTTAAAGAATTAACCACATGTACATAGTGTATCAAAGCTAGGGATATGCAAAGGAGTTCTATAGCTGTGTGATGTTTTTGGCCTAACACAGAACTAATCAGTGTTTTCTCCAGGTCATATGAGCGGGGAAGGGGGGNGGGGGGGGGGGGGGGGGGGGGGGGTAGACACTTCCCCTTTGTTATTAATATTAATTGGTTGGGAGATGGGGGGAGGATAAAGTTCGTCACATTCCATACGAAAGGGCGTATGGAGAGTGATTTATGTCTGATTCGATCATATTGATAGTTAGCTTAAGCCCTTAGGAATTTTATGCTATATCTTCGTTACTATTTGAGCAAGGGATACACCGTTTCGTGTGAACATAGTCCTGAGATAGCACTACGTACTGGTGGTGATAACTCAAAACCGTCAAAAATCGGGATACGCCCTTTTGTGTGGAAGGCGACGAGTTTAAGAGGGAATTGAGGTTTTGCTCAAGTAATGCAATCTTTGGAGTGTAGATAATAAAGGTGTTCATTCAGTGTTTTTTTTAGGGGGGAGGCGGCNTGTTGAAGTTTACAGTGTTTATCATGTGATTGGGCAGTCTGGAGGAAACACTGATTAACTACTCTTGCCTAATTATCATCATTATCAATAAAATAAATAACTCTTTGATGCACTTAATATATTAGACAACATATTAGTGCAGCATGTAATGATGCTCGTGTAGCAGTAGAAGTGGCAGTCATCACTTGGGAGCCAGGTGAACTGGCTGCAAAAATTGTACAGGCAGCAGTATGGCTTCCAGATGGCTGTATATGACTAGGAGAACATAGAACCACAAATGATGAGTTCCAGTTTCTCCAGGTACAATGTTGTATTTTGATTTTAATTTCTTTCATGTGTATTTTTGCTTGTTTGAGTGGAGAAAGTTTAATAGTTTTTGTACACATTTAAGATTCATAGTTCTTCTTAAGCTTTAGATCAATAGCATACTTAGTGCATAAACTGCACTACCTTAATTGAGTCTGGCAATATGGGAGAAAGAGAAAAAGTAAGGAGAGAGAGAAAAAAAGGAAGGAAGAAAGAAGTAACCACAATATTTTCTAAAGCAAACCACTTGTTGGAGTGTAACTTACATACATTGATCTCCGTGTTATTAAAGCTTACCTGGAAGTAATATTTAAGTATCTTTGGACATTTGTGAAGAATTAGTAATGGTGAAGTACAACTTTTAAAGGAAGAAAATTGATTGTGTTATGATCACTGGTGTGATCATTGAGTTTTTCACTCATCCTTGTACTGATTTTTCCTTTCAGTGCTGACATGAATAGCTTTAGGAACAGCAGTAAATTGAAATACCATGTTATGAAAGAGAGATAGGCCATAGGCAGACTGTAAGAATGATGTACTGTACTTGTAGATAACTCCAGGCTGCATTACTCATGAACGTAACAGTTAAAGTAGTTTATTGTTAAAGCAAGATACTAGTTACTGTATTATTTTCAATACAATAACCAATTTCAAAGATGCGTTTTAGAATCTGCCAGCAACATTAGAACAGTGCACCTCTATATACAGTAATACATAAGTACAGTAACTAAATGCAGTTGGTGCAATATTACACCAAGGGATATGAATTATTTATCATGTATGTATTTAATATACATGCAAATGATTGTACATGCATAAATGTAAATTATACTAATGCTTGTATATAATTAATATGTAATAAATTTGGACAGAAACTACATGTTGTTCTTTTATTTCCTTGACTTCCTCAAAACTGTTCGTGTTCCACTAGGACTAGATCTAGACAAGAAATGAAAAAGGAACCCATGAGGAAAGTGGGGGTGTTACCAACGGTATACTGCTGATACAAGGCAGTATTCACTGACTTATTATTTTTCACCCAGTCTGCTTTTGGATTTGCAGTCTCTGAACGTTGGGATTTCCCCTTGTGGGGGAAGGGGGGTGGAGGGAATGTGGAGGAAGGATGGAAAGGATAAATGAAAATGCACGTAATATAAGAACGTTTCCTTTACACAAATACAGGACATGTACTTGACAAATTTTGAGGGAATCCTGTGTTAAGCCATATTTTATTCTGAGTGACCGAGCAAGATCACTCAAATGTAACAGAGAGAGATGCCACTGTTCATTCCTGCCATCAGCTGTAATCGTTTGCTATGATGTATCTTTGGACGCAATGTGTGTGTGTGTGTGTGTGTGTGTGAATGTGCATATATATATGTTGTGTGTGTGTGGATGGGTGTTTGTGTGGATGGGTGTATGTGTGGATGGGTGTATGTGTGTTGGTCTGAGTT
The DNA here is from genome assembly GCA_033807755.1 of Ellobium chinense. Classification (NCBI taxonomy): domain Eukaryota; kingdom Metazoa; phylum Mollusca; class Gastropoda; order Ellobiida; family Ellobiidae; genus Ellobium; species Ellobium chinense. The sequence goes on from JAWQUT010000319.1 coordinate 552,860, forward strand.
TAAGATATTCAGTTGTAAATCTGGGTATTATGTACAAAGGTAAACAAGACTGTGCCATTATGGACAATAAAAGAGCATCTTATCTTAATAAAGAAATGCATCTCTGAATACCATTATTGATGCTGAAAATGTAATAATAATACATATTATAATAATATTAATAATGTGGTTTATAAGTCATATTATAATAATATTAATAATGTGGTTTATAAGTCGCGTATGCAGAATATTGCCCGCTCACGAGACTCCGTGTATTATCACCCCAGCAGGCCTGTTCACTCTAGGACTTTCTCAGCTTCCTGGGAGCATTCAGTGCCGCTGCCATTTACAGAAGCTGATCACATTCTGATAATATATTCCACTACCTGTAGCCAGGCACCCATTTTTCAGATGGATGGACTGAGGAAAATGTGAATGAAATGCTTTTCCAAGGCACTTACAGCATGACTGTGGTCAGGAATCGAACCCAAGACCTTTAGATCTTGAGTCCATTGCCTTAACACTGGGCCATGCTACTACACAATGTACTTATTTAGTTTTAGAAAGAGGCTCGTCAGGACTTATGGAAAAGGCCTGAATGCACAGCACCCTATTCAAAAAAAAAAAAANAAAAAAAAAAAAGAGGAGGGATGGGTGTGAGGAAAAAACGACAGATGGGAAGATTGGTTGATTCTCAGACCTTGGTGCGTTTCACGTCATCTCGTTTCACATTCCAGGGAGGTAATTCTGTATTTTTTTCGTAATCTGGTTTTAATGCAGTTATGGGACATGCGGACACCATGCATCACTTTGGTTAGGGAGGGGAAGGCATTTTGCCATTAACCTTTGGCTGCTTTAAATTATATTTAGTGAGTGGAAAATATCTTACGGTTGTATGAACCCACCCTCCAGCTGCAGTCCCACCCTCTTCACCAAACTGCAATAAAGTTCAACAAATCCATCCTTTCTTTACATAAAGCTTCCTCAATGGCTATGACGTGTGTGTTGTTTTAAAGTATTGGGGTCTCGTAGGTGGGTAGGGCTGATTAAATGATGCAAGCTCTCAATTAATGCTTGTGATGTGATAAAACAAAGTACAGTGTATGTATAATAGGCTATTAAAATGCATGCGGTGCGCTATGGGGTATAATAAACATTCAAAATGCATGATGCAGATTTTAAAAAGTTTCCAAGATTCAGTGTTCAAAGTCTCGATTAGACTCCAGGGCATGAACATAAATTCAATACATAACCTACAGGAAGTCAAATAAAAGGACAAAGGAAAGGAAATGAAGAAAGAGACAAAAAGAAAGGACGAAAGAAAGAAAGAAAGATAGAAAGAAAGAAAGGCAGAAAGATAGAAAGAAAGAAAGTAAAAAAGAAAAACAGAGAGAGAGAAGGACAAATATAAACGAGACTTGCTGGTTAAATGCATCAGCTACTTCTTTCTCTCACCATCCATCGCCTCGTCTTTCGTGCGTGCGTTATCATTATCGCACCTTCTCTCTATTTTACTTCTAGCATAGCCAAACGGTTCAGGTCCTGGACTCGAGATCTAAAGGTCGTGAGTTCAATTTTCCACCACGGTCATGTTGTAAGTGTCTTGGGAAAGCATTTCATTCACATTTTCCTCAGTTCACCTGTCTGTAAAATGGATATCTGGCTATAGACAATGGAAGATATTGTCAGAATGTTAGTGATCAGTACCTGTAAAAGGCAGCGGCCTGTATGCTTCCTAGGGAGTTGAGAAAGTCTTCGAGTGATCGGGCCTGGTGGGGTAATAATAGTGCGAAGTCGCATGAATGGGCATTAGCCTGGATAAGAGACTTATAAACCGCATAATAATAATAATTATTATTATTATCATTATTATTGTTATTGATATTATTCCACACTCATACAGTCCTACAACCAGACACAGCTATGTACGTCTTCTTGTTAACTCACACTACACGTAAAGCGCAAATACAATGCATGCTGTGCGCCGTGCGATGAAATGATATGAAGAATAGAATAGAATAGAATAGAATAGAACTTTATTAGGCTCTTGGCCAAACACGGTACATAAATTTCACTCGCACACATCCCTCTCCGCCCCATATCCCTCCTGTCTTTCTATCTTCCTTCCCAAGCACAGCACAGCACAGTGCAGTACAGTGGTCATCATAAAATAATATACATTAGGACCCAAAGGCACTATATTCATATAACAATTTTCACATTACCGATTAAACATAGTTACCTATTAAACCTCTCTCTCCTCGTCCCTTCCTACTGTTTCTGTCACTTCCTAGACTCATCCGCTACCTTCTCATGCCCATTTACACTCATTCCTTCCTCCCTACATTATTTCCTCCTGGTCATTTCTTCTCAAGGTAGATAAAGCAATACTTCAAAGTGCATTGTAATTTCATACAATAATCAGACAAAATAATGCCTCATAGTCATTTCATACCATACACCGTGCGATGAAATGATATGAAATAGTGTGTTCAGAACGCATGATGCGGATGTAACAAAGTACAAGGTACTCTACAAATGCACCCAGTGCGGTAATGCAAAGCACATCATGTACAGGAGATAAAGGGAAACATGAAATCCACTGGATCAAATACCTTTGTTCGCTTTAAACAGTTTCGGTTTAGACAGAGAGGCGTAAAAGAAGAAAATAAGCAGGGCTTCTTGTTTCTATTCAGTTAAACGGTATTTTCGGTTTAACCGTTTTCCCTTTAACCGCTGTCTACTGCATTTAATTATGCATGCATCGCTAAAGAAGTCGAAATGCATGACGAGGCTTATATAAAAGCACATAAAACGTATAAATTCAAATAATAAGAATGGNGGTGGGTAGGGCTGATTAAATGATGCAAGCTCTCTATTAATGCGTGTGATCTGAGAAAACAAAGTACATTGTATATATAATAGGCTATTTAAATGCATGTGGTGCGCTATGGGGTGAAATAAACATTCAAAATGCATGATGCAGATTTAAAAAAAAGTTTCCAAGATTCAGTATTCAAAGTCTTGATTAGACTCCAGGGCATGAACATAAATTCAATACATAAACTACAGGAAATCAAATAAAAGGACAAAGAAAAGGAAATGAAGAAAGAGACAAAAAGAAAGAAAGAAAGAAAGAAAGAAAGAAAGAAAGAAAGAAAGAAAGAAAAACAGAGAGAGAGAAGGACAAACATAAACGAGACTTGCTGGTTAAATGCATCAGCTACTTCTCTCTCTCTCACCATCCATCGCCTCGTCTTTCGTGCGTTATCATTATCGCACCTTCTCTCTATTTTACTTCTAGCATAGCCAAACGGCTCAGGTCCTGGACTCAAGATCTAAAGGTCGTGAGTTCAATTTTCCACCACGGTCATGTTGTAAGTGCCTTGGAAAAGCATTTCATTTACATTTTCCTCAGTTCACCTGTCTGTAAAATGGATATCTGGCTATAGGCAGTTGAAGACATTGTCAGAATGTTTAATGATCAGTACCTGTAAAAGGCAGCGGCACTGTATGTTTCCCAGGGAGTTGAGAAAGTCTTCGAGTGATCGGGCCTGCTGGGGTAATAATAGTGCGAAGTCGCATGAAAGGGCATTAGCGGGGGTAAGAGACTTATAAACCGCATTATTATTATTATTATTATCATTATTATTGTTATTGATATTATTCCACACTTATACAGTCCTACAACCAGACACAGCTATGTACATCTTCTTGTTAACTCACACTACACGTAAGGTGCAAATACAATGCATGCTGTGCGCCGTGCGATGAAATGATATGAAGAATAGGATAGAATAGAATAGAATAGAATAGAATAGAATAGAATAGAATAGAATAGAACTTTATTAAGCTCTTGGCCAAACACAGTACATAAATTTCACAATTTAACAATGTGCACTCTGACACTCGCACACATCCCTCTCCGCCCTACATCCCTCCTGTCTTTCTATCTTCCTTCCCAAGCACAGCACAGTGCAGTGCAGTACAGTGGTCATCATAAAATAATATACATTAGGACCCAAAGGCACTATATTCATATAACAATTTTCACATTACCGATTAAACATAGTTACCTATTAAACCTCTCTCTCCTCGTCCCTTCCTACTGTTTCTGTCACTTCCTAGACTCATCCGCTACCTTCTCATGCCCATTTACACTCATTCCTTCCTCCCTACATTATTTCCTCCTGGTCATTTCTTCTCAAGGTAGATAAAGCAATACTTCAAAGTGCATTGTAATTTCATACAATAATCAGACAAAATAATGCCTCATAGTCATTTCATACCATACACCGTGCGATGAAATGATATGAAATAGTGTGTTCAGAACGCATGATGCGGATGTAACAAAGTACAAGGTACTCTACAAATGCACCCAGTGCGGTAATGCAAAGCACATCATGTACAGGAGATAAAGGGAAACATGAAATCCACTGGATCAAATACCTTTGTTCGCTTTAAACAGTTTCGGTTTAGACAGAGAGGCGTAAAAGAAGAAAATAAGCAGGGCTTCTTGTTTCTATTCAGTTAAACGGTATTTTCGGTTTAACCGTTTTCCCTTTAACCGCTGTCTACTGCATTTAATTATGCATGCATCGCTAAAGAAGTCGAAATGCATGACGAGGCTTATATAAAAGCACATAAAACGTATAAATTCAAATAATAAGAATGGGGATGACGCAAAAGTTTTCAAAATGCATGCCGTGGGCTAACAGGTAAGCCTTTCCTCTGCATGTAAATTATTGTAAAGCCACTGTTCCGAGACATCATCAAGAAAACGAAAGAGTGCCTTTACTTGCAAATAAGTCTGCAGCCACTATAAAGAAGTTCAAAGATTGCAACTGTTAAGCGGCTCTAGATTATCTGTAGGATAAACCACTTCTCCTCCACCCCCTCCCCCACCCCCAAACCAACCTCCCAACCTCTCCTCAGCCCAGTAAATAAATTCTTCCTTGCTATAGCTTATTACTTGAGGTCTACGAGTATCCCTGCCCTAATGGTTTGCCTTGTCCTGGACTTCTATTCTATTCTATTCTATTCTATTCTATTCTATTCTATTCTAGTCTATTCTAGTCTAGTCTAGTCTAGTCTAGTCTAGTCTAGTCATTTTGGTCTAACGCAGGTTACACAACAAGTGGGTGGTCAGACATTTGATAATGCATAGCGAGTACATTGACAACACAACATAACAACATAAGTTCTAATTAAAGAAATGAAAATAAGGAACAAAACCCGACATGGCAATATTCCCCAGTCTGGATGGTGCTAACACTGGGTGTTATTGGTAGGGGAGGAAATGGTGCGCAATAATAATATGATCAAACGTTTCAGGATCTCAGGATGAGTTTACAAAAACTGGCAAGATTTAAGAGGATGTGTTTGTTTTGATTGGAAAGGAATTCGTGGGCCCTCGCCAATTTGTTTTTCTCTAACGGTAAGTGTATGGTTAATACGTATTTTTGTTAATAAGTACTCATTAAATGGGTCCCAAGGTGTTTGCCTTATCCGTTCTCCAATGGATAGTAAACTCCGCAAAATCGGAGCTTCTTGGGAGCAGAGAAAAATTTGCCATTAACAGGAGCTGTGATTATCCAGTGACCTTTATACGTGATCGAAATACAATTACAGTTGTTGTTTTATGTAAACTGTTGCCGATAAGCCAAAGTTTAAATTAGCCGGATTGTGATTGAGCGGAACATACTGTATTCAAAGGCACACTGTGGGGAGTAAAACAAGCAATCCGCAAGAGTAATATTATGATTTAGGCATGTTTTATTTACCCCGTAAGGCAACGGTCAACTTCTTCCATTATACATGTATTATCATTTGTAATTACTCGCCACGGACTTAATGATTAGCATGTGGCTATGATAATAGAAAATTATTATGCCAGGCATGTCATAGATAATTGTAATCTACTGTTGGGAGATTTTTTTTGGGGGGGGGAGGTGGGGGTAGGGGCGCTCGGGTGAGGGGAGAAAGGTATCTCCTTTAAGAAGAGGATTTAGGGTATGCGTGTCCCTGGGCATTATAGATAGAGATGAAGACCCCCTTTTATAGCAGAATGCGGTCTGATTGGGCAAACTCTAGGGGGAGGGGGGTGGGAAAGAGGGGAGGGGTGCCTCCAGTAAGAGAAGGATTTAGGGTCAGCACACGAGAGATGAATCGGCTTTCATAGCATAACAACACGGCTTTGACTGGGCAAACTCTGCCATATCAACAGATTTAGCAATATAAACGCTAAAGGCTTGCGAAAACGATAAATGAATAACTTATTTCATAAATCTGAAATCAAACAAACACATGTTACAGATCCTATTAGTTCTGCTCTGTGTGTAGTCTGTATCATGGATGAGACGTTTTACATAGTATGGCATTGTAAACCAGTTTTCTTCCGGGTCAGTACATTCCTATTTGCCTAAATCCACTACTGCCTCCAAAAACAATCAGGAATTTATTATTTTTAACAAATGAGTGAGTAAGTGTCTCTTATTTATACTGAACATCAGCTATCTCTCCCAAAGGCCTTTCTCTCCCATAGGATTGCCACCCATCCATCAATCCCTCCCCCCTTCCAGCAACAAATACACAACAACAACAACAGCAACATCATTAACTAAATTATAACTGTGTCTCTCCCTCATGTTGTAACCCATTTCCGTTTAGAGAACTGCAGTGGGACCTCGATATTATAGAGCATTAGCAAATCCGTACGTCACAGTTAAGTGCGCAACAGTTAAATACGTAACTTTAGAACTTTGGCTTTTACGTACGGATTTGCAAAAGCTCTATATTAAGTAAAGTATACTCATAAAATAAGTAGGCTGTGCCTCGTTGCTGTTATGTTGCTATTTTGTGAAGTCCACACAATCCACGTGCACGGATTCAAAATTATTCTATCATTTAAGCTCAGGTAGTATATTAAAGTATATAGACCTTGGTATGAAGGCTATTTCAGTAGTGGGTATACTGTACCTTTTCTTTCTCTTTCCTGTATCCACGAAAGTGGGTGTTCTGCTGGAGTTCTACTGTACTTATTTCGTAATGCATCTTCAAAGTATGATTGTCTCCTTCTCCCTTCCCCCCCCCNCTCCCCCCCTTCCACAGTTATTGTGGCCATTATCCACTATTTGCTTCCCCTTCCTCCCCAAAATCTTGAAATGAAACTCATTTATCTACTCCTACCTCCATCTCCCCTTCCCCAAAAACACCCCCCCCCCCCAAAAAAAAAAAAAANCAAAAAAAAAAAACAACAACCCCATCTGCCTATTCCACTAGCATATTCTCACTATATAGTTCTGTACTATAACTGCGTTCACTATATATTCCACCCCGCCCCCTGCAAAAATAATAACAAAACAGCTATGCTCTTTCACCTCTTTCACCCACTCTCTTCCTGCCCATGTATATAGTTCCAACTTGTAATTCACGCTTTCTAAACCATTACATTGTAATTTGTAAAGTAATACAGTGTAATGTAATGCATTCTTGCTTAGATCTATGGCTCATATCGCCCTTGGGGGTAAGATGAGAGAAGTAAGTACATTATCCACAGATTAGCGACGGCTGCACAGTGATCCCACCTGTGCATAAAGTCAATAGAGAGACAATGATCAATTACTATAATGGCCTAACTAAGCCTTTTGTTGTTTTGAGAGATCAGGAAGGAGGTAAAAAAAAACAAAATAAAACACCTCAAATCCGCTTTATCGTAACTTTGCATGAGTATGTAAAACACTGCAATTTTTGAGACCAGCCTTCGAGTAAGCAGCGTTCTTTTTCTTCTCCATAATCCACCTCATCACCATCATCATTATCATCATCATTTAATAAAAAAATAAGAACTTTAAACAAACATAAAAAGATAGGCCTTCGCAGATAAATTAGGTAAATCATCATCATCATCAACTCCTTCACCTTCATCTTCCTCTTCTTCATCTTCTTCTTCATCACCATCATTATCATCATCATTTAATAAAAAAAATAAGAACGTTAAACAAACGTAAAAAGATAGGTCTTCGCAGATAAATGAAGTAAATCATCATCATCATCAACGCCTTCATCTTCATCTTCCTCTTCTTCATCATCATCATCATCGTCATCATCATCATTTTCTTCTTCTTCCTCTTCGACTTCTTTTTTAAAGTGTTGTCTTACAGTATCACGTGAAGCCACGTGATCAAACATTATCATTTTGCCAAACTCATAAATCTCATTTAAATCATTAGTATTCTGTTATCATCCCCAGCTTTTAGCAGTCTTTATACAACATTAAATAGTCTCAGCATACTGTAATTAATTGTAATATTTCATTTTTTTTTTCTCTTTGATACATCCCTGACACATCTGTGACCAGCTTAAGTTAAATTATAAGGGGATTTGTGGTGTTTGCTTTTCGTGGGACGGAAAATCTCTCTTTTATCGTTGTTTATTATAATTAGTGCAAAAAAAGTGTTGAGACTGCGGACGGGTGGAGATAAGTCTGTAAATAGTGAAAACAAATCCCGTCATGGAAGACAATAAAAGAGTTTAATCAAATAATTACTAAAAATCTTATAATACAAGCCCCAAGACTTTCAACGAAAAGGTCTTCTTCAGGGGGTGTTAAAAAGGATGAAAACGATCTAGGCTATAAGCTTATATAGGGGGAGAAAGAGGGCGGTCCCAACTATGGAAACAACAAAAGGATCATAAGGAAGTATTAGAACAGTGAAGAAACTGGAGGAAGTAAAACAGGTGTCCTATTATAATTATATTTTCAATAAATGAAAAAAAAAATATGGATATGTTACTATGTAAACTTCAGGTTTTCAGGCATTTAGCAAAGGGGAATGGAGAGGGTGCCTCCCTGCTGGATGGTAGGCATAGTTTTGTAATCCGATTGCTGTAGTTTTTTTTCCATGTTTTAACAGTCATAGTTGCAATTAAAAAAAGAAGAAAAAAATGACGCTTTATCGTTGCAATAAGAAAAAAATCTTAGCTCATTAGCTTAGGTTAAGCTGTAATTTAATCTAATACTCTGGTCCATATGTGCAGCACTTCCTTCACTTGATTGTCAGCCAACTTGTACTATCACACATACATAAGCAAACAAAAGCAATTTTTACAGTAGATTTTATAGACCAACTACCCCTTGCGATCGCGACCAAGCGACAGGTTGATAAAGCCTAATGGAAAAAGTTTGAGTGAATAAAAGGCGAAGAGCCACCGCGCCTCTATTCAGCGAACGACTGGGAGGCCGAAGGTAATCGCGAGAAGAGTAAACAATGGCGAACGAGGCGAGGGAGTGAGATGAGTCGAGTCTGCCGATAAGCCGATTTGTCGAGGGGAGTTCAGAAGCACACTCGGGAGTGCACAAGTGTGGATATATTTTCTCTAATGGTAAGTCTTCATTGCGTGTGTTTGTTGTTAAGCATTCGATCTAATATCGTCGTGAAGTCTGTCGCTCTCAGCCGTTGCCGAACGAGGTGACAAATTATCACATGAATGTCAATGTGATTCCTGGTCGTTGGATGCCCAGTAGCATCCCAGACCCCACTGGCACTGCCTCTGTCTCCTTTCGACTCGTCCAGTTGTAGATGTACGCTCGCAGTGTTTTCCTACCGCAGTTGTGTTCAACCTGATGAATCCTATGCTACCATAGATTAAACGACTTCAATTCTACTTTTTCTAGACTGGTTTTTCCGCACCATCGAGCCGAGGACAACGCGAGGTTATAAAACTAAGACTAACCAGTCTCAAAGCGCCATACACAGAGTCTGCATCCAGTGATTGTCATCGTGTGTGCATATGTTTGTGGGGAATTCCCGGGAGAAGGGAAGGGGAAATGAAGGGGAAGAGTTGGGTCACAGAGAAAATATGAACTGATGCTTAGAAAACTGGGACTTCTTTTTTCTTCTTCCCTGTTGTCATACTTATACTATAATTTAGTATTTTAAAAACTGTTCATCCTTTCTGAACTCAGAAGATTGCTTGGCTAGAGTCTACACAAAACTGCACCCAGTGGCCTGTAGCCTGAAGGCCAAAGATAGTGTAGTGGGAAGGTGGATGTGATATTATTGGTGTTCAGTGCTAAATTTTAAAATCATATAGACGTCTAGTCATATATATGGTTAGTATTAGTTTTAAATCTAATTCTATATTAGTATAATGGAAGTTTCTCCCTCTTTCCAAATAGGTAGAAAAGGATTTTCAATTTTTATTAGAAGGTGGGTGTATACTACAGCCTTACTCTTCGAACCTTCCTAACCCTTAATCCTTGTTTTCTCCAAGTCATATATGTGTTGTGATGGGGCAGTCATTGCCAGGCCTATCATAATTTGAAAGGGGGACTTGCAAATTTTTAAAGGAATTTTAGATCTTTCTTAAGTAATGCAAACTTGGGAGAATAGGACAAGAGGGAAAGAAGGGGAGATCTGCAAGTGTTCAATGTTTTGTTTTTTTTTTAGGTGGGGGAGGGGAGGGTGGATGACTTGGTCGACTTGGATATTATATTGTAAGTTTTAAGGTGTGAAATGGGTGATCACACGGTTTGGAGAAAACACTGCCTAACCTAGTCCTGAGACTACTCAGAGCAATATGTTATAAATTAGTTTATTTGAAATGCACATAATACTGATATAAATGGTAATGTAGGTAAGGCTGAGCCTACATTTGATTTGCATGATGAAAGAGATTCGCCTGTCTAATTTGTGAATTGGATCATGTTACCTATTTGTAAGGATCTTGTGACGCCAGTTCATCAATCTCTATCTAGAGATGAGTTGCTCAGTGTATGCTAATTCCACTCCGGTATTATAATAGGTTTCTTAGCTTTTTAATTGAATATTGGTATTGAAAACACTCACTGTACACTTCAACACACTGCTACTGGAATAGAGCAGACAAAACCCAAAGACCTCTTTAATGCCGTAGGGTGAATTTGCACTTTACAGAGGGAGACCTCATTGAATATTTATGATCATGGACTTTTGTCCAGTCCATTCAAAACAGGGATGTAGGATTACTGTGTGTTTCTTTGAGAAATTGGCACAACACTCCCGATCATATTGATGCAAGGGTAATATCTGTAGAGGAGGCAAGATGTAAAAATATAACAAAACCATTATATTATTAAGTACCTTCGTGCATGATAAAAGGTATTTTACATAGCATTGAGGTGTATAGTTAAAATATGGAGGTCTGCCTAAATAATGGAGAATAATAATAAATTCATGCATGTGAGATTCATATCCAAGAGACACCTTTATTAAATGAGTACTTAATATCGAGGTTCCACCATATATATGTGAAACATTGTTTATGAGCTTGGATCTGTCTTTTCAGTGACTGGCGTATGGTTTCCCCTTCCCTCAAGAATAGGAACGCAAAGCAAATGAATTTACTTACTTCTCAAACACCAGCGAGTGTTGTTCTCAACCTTTCTCAGTTGGGGTGCCCCATGATGCCACCATACAATACAAAATACATACGTACTTTTGTCCTACCACACACCAGGTCAGAAGATAGTAATTTCAGGTGAATCAATTACTCATAGTTAATCAGTTATATTTGGATCTTTATGTATTCCCAGGATTTTACATGGCATATCTCTGTGGTGCATATACCACAGTTTGGGAAGCCCTGATTTGAGCTGTGTGATTTTATTTGTACCATTATTAATATTATCACTCCCTAAAATAAACTGGATGGAGTGGTTTCATTGTAACGTGCTATCACATTTATCACTAGATTTAACATAGCCTCAGATAAGAATTTAAGACCTTGTTTAAAACCCTTTAGAAAGGGACACTCCTTCATGTATAGTGTAACTGGGTCACTGATAACATAAAAAAATTACCCAGAGCTTTGTGGAACAAGAAATTTTCAATGGGACAGTTTACTGGTTGTAATTTTTCAAGATACATTACAAGGTCAGGGTGGAGCGGGGGTATTTCTAAGGTTTCATAATCGAAATGTAAACGTGTTTACTTCAGATAATTTACAGCACTTTTGCTGGTGAGTATTGATAATACTTGAGATGAGATCAACTGAACTATAAATGTCTTACCTGCCGCACCTGCACCCACGATGTGTATCAATACTTAAGAATGTGGAGGTCATTTAGTGAGTTTGATGGGTTCAAGCTGGGCTGTCGCAGTAAACTGATTACAGTGAAACATGTACTGGCGACCACTCTGTTATTAAAAAAAAAAAATGAAAAGGCTGTCGACTTAGACGGATGGTTGACCTAAACAGTGTGTTTCTTTATGATCAAAACGTAGGAGAAAATAATGTGAAGTTAATTCATCTTGGTCGCAGTTGCCCTAAAAACAGCACCGATTTAGTCGAAATATCGATATAGTCCACGACTTGTCTATGACTAAATGAACTGTATCTTTATTAGTGCGGTGCTGTCCTTCGAGATAGCCAATCAGATATTGGAATTTCGGTTTAAAGTATGTCTAAGTCGAGCATGATATTGAAAGAAGGGTCTGTGCTTAAAATCGAGGTTCGTCCAAAATGATAGCATAATAATGAATCTGTGCATCTCAAATTCATACAAGTACTTAGTAACGAAATATACCTGCTGAGTATGTGTATTTACTATCGACATTCCACTGTACAGCATTTTCAAAAGACAAACTAGAAACAAAATTTTCGTAGCTGTATGTTGAATAGCTTTAAGCATGTTTCAGATTCATCGTGAAATTAAAATTCGCCTTAGATGGTGGATTTTCTTGTTCAGTGTTAAACTACCGGGACATGAGAAAGGTTCAAGGATGGTCTCGGTTGTGATAGACAAATTGGCGCCATTTGAGGTAAAAGGACATACAGCTGTTCTTTCCTGAAATCTGATTGTCCAGTCAGGTGGTTGCAGACTGCAGGTGGTCGCGAGACCAGAAATTGTACTATTGTTATAGCTAGTTTATTGGTGTGCTGCCCTAAACGTACCAGTTGTGGCCTGGGTCCAATATATTCGGCAAATGTCCAATTTACTACGCTTGATAAAAGCTCGTTTCCATCGCGCCAACCATTTTTTTTTTGGTTAAAATACATTAACATTTTATGTTATGCAACATCCTGTGTGCCTTGTCCCAGTGAGAATTTATGGCCTGTACTTGGAGGAAGGTTTGTTGTTAAGTCTGTATGTTTTATTTAGTCTCAACAGTTGTTGATGTTCCCTGTGTGAACAGGATGTATTCAAACGGATGTTAATGGGGACAGTTAATAACTCTCCTCATGTTGACACCGTCCCTTTATTATATATATATGGCTTTTTAGCACAAGTGTAAAATAACGAGGGAGAGGAAAAGCAATGGTTGTGGCCCTTTCCCTCTTCCAC
>JAWQUT010000319.1:575197-593888 GCA_033807755.1 Ellobium chinense
CCCCCCCCCAAAAAAAAACCAAAACAAAACATGAACGATTTATTTTACATACATTCATATTTACTTTTGTTATTCATGTCTGACCTGAAGAGAAGAACAACTAGTAAGTTGAAGGAGATCAACGTGTGTAAACAGCGGACTGTCCAAAGCGGATGTATCTAAAGTAATTCACTGACGGTGGGGAGTAAAGTTGGATGACATGTGGACTAGATCTAATGTTGTCTTTTTCTTTACGCAGTTTTTGTATTCTCAGGTGATATAATACTAGTTGTGCTTTTCCTGTCAGTGTTGTTCTTTTGTAACGAGTAAGTTTGTTAAGTGTGAACTGAATTGTTTTGGATAACGCCTAATGAAGATCACGAAGTTCATCTTGTTTCGGTTGAACAATGCTACAGTAAGTGGTATTCTGCCGGAAGTGACCGTTATCCATGCTTGTATTTTCAATACTTGGCTCAGGCCAGCCATTAAAGACACTGAAGTTCTAACCGCCAAGGCCCACTTGTAGCCTCATAGTTCACCCCCCTCGAGAGTTACGCACTCTTTGTTACGGAACTGGGTCGCCGCCATATTTCATGATGTTTGTCTCATTGATTGAGGGGAAGTTGTCATGTCGCTGCCCCGCTCTGTTTCTCGCAGTAGTGTCCGCTTCCTCCATTCGATTGAGAAAACAGTGCTATCGTTCTTGGTCCTTGTGTGAGGGGAACTCGGGTGGGCTTGTAGTGTGGCCACATTAAACAAGAGGCGTGTTTTGTGGGCTTGGGTTTGATAAGTCATGGGTACAAAGTACGTGTTTGGGAAAAGGAATGGGTTAGAGAGGTTAACCATCGGGGATGAGACTTATAGGAAGTCAAAAAAAAAAAGAAGTGCGGAAATGTCTATCATTAGCAGGAATAGGAAAGCACAGTTATTACGAACCCATTATATCAGGAAGATGTGCTTTACACATCCCTGTTGAATCTTGAGCTTTTTGCACTTTATCACGACAACTCTATATATTATATCCTCTTTTAACACACAATGTATTTTGAACACCCCATAAGTAGTACCGTTGCCTTTGCTGAATTGCAGTTGGAATGACCACATCTTCCGCTTAATGGCAACACTTTCCGTATAAAAGAAACTCGACGTTTCTAATAAAAATTCGCTAGATTATCGTAATTCCTTTTAACTGCATCTTTGCCCATGCTCCCGATGAGTTACCATTGAACGGAGTTGGTAGTATATTATTATGCCAACCCATCTCATTAGCACTTGTGATAATGAAGTCTCTCCTTCTTCCTCTTCATGAGCTGCGGCTCGTATCAAGAACGCAGAGGTCTATAAGGCCTTTCAACCGATAAGAACATAGCACACACTAAATGAAGTTGAAAGATGTTTTTGCAGATTCTATCTTCGTAGCGACTCTCAAACTTCTTTTGAAGACTCCAAGGATTCGTGTGTGTCTGTCCCTATTCATCTACAGTCAAAAAGCTTTGGTTTGGCCATCTTGATTTGTGTGGTGTCATTTTGTGTGTGTCTGTGTGTGTGCGTGTGTGTGTGTGTGTGTGTGTGTGTGTGTGTGTGTGTGTGTGTGTGTGTGTGTGTGTGTGTGTAAGACTACACTTGCGTGTTTAAGATTACTCTTTAGTTTTTTCAGAATACCGTCACGCAAAACAGCGAGTGCTTTACGATGCCGCTGGATAGGCTCAAGCAGTTTTAGCTTGTTGAGTGCGAAGGTTGTACAGTGTATAAATATTTCCAAGTTGAAAAGTGGTAGACCACACTGTGTAGAGATTTTAGAGCTATTCACAGTATGTTGCCATTACTGAGAGACAGAGAGAGAAGGAAAGAAAGAGAGAGAGAAAGAGAGAGAGAGAGAGAGAGAGAGAGAGAGAGAGAGAGAGCAAGAGGGAGAGGGGATGGGGAAGGAAAAAAAAAAGAAAGAAAGGGGGGATAGGAGTGAGTGTGTGAGTGATGGAAGAGTACTCACGCTGCGTGGGCGAACGAATGAATGGTTATTGTTAATTTCATATATTGCTATTTTTGCTCACTTACAAGTGGATGTTGTCTGAGCCTAATAAACGTCCTGCAGATTGTTATTACTATAGCATAATTATGATATGTTGTGGTGTCCGTTTCAGTGGTTGTAAACCATGTTAAGACATCAACATATTGGTTGATCATAATTATTATTTAGCCGGATTTCAAATAAATTATTTGAACTGCACATGCGAGCTCTTATCACCATGAACAAAGGACAGCATCTAGAAACACTGGCAAGATGTATCAACCCATCTAGCTATCTGCGTATCTGTGGTAAGTGCAAGAAATACATACTGCACTATCGAAGTTGGACATGATGAACCGCAGGAAAACAGTTTTGAGGATGGTTTGTGGGAGGGATGTCTCTATGACTACTATGAGGGAACGGTGGCGGATGACACAAGATTACGAGAAAATGTTGAAATGTTGGGATTTTACAGGGGGTGAGTCTTAAAAGTGCATTCCACGGTCCAGTGCGTCTGGAGGGTACTGAAGGAGTCACGCCGCCCTTGGACTCTTGCTGTGTCGTCGTGGACATGGTTGAATGCGAGGAAAACAACATCCACAGCCGGACATGGTTAAAAGCAAAGTATATCCGGCTGTGCTTAATCGCACCATCCCCACGGGCATAACGTTACTTTCGATTTCAAAGAGGGGAAGGGGGGGGGGGGGNGGGGTATGGGAGATAATAAAACACTGGATAATCGGGACCGCTTTTAATTGCAATTTTTCCCCATACTCCAGAGAAGTTGAGATTACGCGCACTCGTCTTGGTTCGGCCAACCATAAGAGAGAGCATCCTTTGAAGCCTCCGATGAAGGTTTGTCCATATGTGACTCATTTTATGTATGAGAGGATCTGGAGCTAGAGCCCTTATACAGAATACCTTGTGAACAAGTAAGTATTGCATTTCGAAGTCTTTTTTTTTCTTTCTTTCATTTTATCTCATTCTCTTCATGTATTCAGCCGTAATGAATAGACCGAATATGACTGGCTTTTTTATTTTCCCTCTTAAATTTCTATCATATTATTACCATTGTTTGCATGAGCGGAAATTTTCTGTCTCGTAACAATAGGCTTATGGTTCAATATATTGCACAGCGTATAATGAAAGATGTCTGTAACATATCCCTGGCTGTGATTTGCAGGGAGACACAAACATGCAGATCAAATGCATCTAAATGTGAAATTACACTGTTGAATACATGGTATATATATATNATATATATATATATATATATATATATATATATATATATATATTATATTGTGTATTACTAATATCTGGTGTCTTTTCATGATGTTATATTCTGTTATAATATTACGATTTTTTTTTTTCGCTTGGAATACGAATCTTGACAATAATGTGCACCGAGTGACTCTCACAACAACCACAACAACAACAACAACAACAACAACAACAACAACAACAACAACAACAGCAGCTGCAGCAGAACATCAACAACAACAACAAGAAGAAAACAGCACCAACAGCAGCAACAGCAGCAACAAAACAGCAACACCAACAACCAACGAATGAAGTCTTTCTGTCTGAAGTCACCCAGACATTGTGTAATGAAAAGCGAGTCCAATGACATCATTTGAAAGTGTTATGGCCATATTGACCCTCCCACATCCTTAATGCCCAGCTCTATCCTTTAAAAGGTAAGGGGCGTATTTTGCACCCCCAGTCTCTGCAAAGAGGGTTAAACATATAAGGAAATGCCGAAGAGAGAAACAAGAATTTTGGTTACAAGCTTGATGTCGTCCTTTTTGGTGTATAGCGTCGTTTTTTTTTTCTTGTATAACGTTTTTAGAAAATCGTGTTAGCGAGTGACATCTTGGTAAACACAATCAGCCTTTGGAACAAGATTTAAGAGGATATATGTTATCAGAAGGAATGACGGTGTTAGCCAGAGTGCGTTTTTATAAGGAATAGACGTGTTGAAACTGTTGGGACTTTTGAATGGGCGTGTGCCAAGCACAGGAGGGTATTAAGCCATGTAAGCCAATATTCAGGACGCCAGGGCCACACCCGGTAACTCTAGCTCTCCTAATTGCGTCATATTACATACGCGCACGGTAACAGAACGATGCTCTTCCTTCGCAAAATTGACTTGGTGGGCACCATAGATAATTTTCAGAGAGAAAAAAGTATTGGGAAACGGAAAATTTGTTTTTGATGTGCGTGTCATCCTTTAACTGAGTTCCACTGTATGGTACTGACATGTTGTACTACCAGTCATTGACATAATATAAGAAACACGTTGATGACCCACAAAGACTGAGGAGTAGAGAAAGTTCAACATGGGTGATGCAGACACAGAAGAATAGAGGTCGCAAAACTCTGCCAAATAGGTGCTTTGCTGGCATTGTTGCATAGATCTACCGCCAATTCGTAAACACAACACGGCGTTGGTGTTAAAAGTATGACCGGCTCTGCTGACGATGGCGAATTGGGAGAATTTAAAAGATCTATCGGAGATTGTATTTCGTTGTTATACACATTCTTTTTTATAAAAAAGAGCAGAAAAAATAAGGAGGACTAATGTGTATAGTTACATTTTGTGTATTTTTCTACGAATTGAGGTGCAAATCGCATGTTTTTACGTTACGTAGTTCTCAAGAAATCTGTGACACAAATTTGGCTGAAGCGTTTTATTAATATAGATTATACACAGTAAACTGTATTACCATAACGAGACGTAAATGATACTTGTAAGTTCTAAATTAATTGTAATGTCCTTCTGAACCTCACATGTGAACTTCAAGTGAGTCAAATGACCTGCCTACAATTTTGAAGAAAGTGAGTAATATTTGTATGACCTATTTTGTGTAATACGAGTTTACGTCATCAGGGAGCGATAAGAAAGAAAGGGACAACTTTTTCTTGGAGCCGTTACAGAGATAGTGAATCCTGCACGGACTATTTGGAAATGTGCGTCTAAGCTGTGGATATAATATTTGATCAGGACTATCGATCGAGGAATATTGCTCTGGGTGAGGAGGAAGAAGACAAACAATGTTTGTAGTTGTGGAGATAAGAGGAGGTGGAGGCTTTGAATTTGTAGCATGGCACACGAGGAACGTGAGAACGCATACATTAAGGTCGTGTTGGTCTTGTTTCCTTGGTCAAGAATTGGGACTAGAGTAGAGGTATGATGATGCCATTTTTTTCCTCTAGATCTACTGTTGGCTATATATTTATAAGCTTTTACAACTCCCTTGAACTTATTAGGGGTCCTATGCCAAAATACTTTCTAACGTATTGTTTAGCTCTTCTTCGAGGTTTTGACACATGTAGCAAAAAAAAAAAAATGCCCTTAAATCAATACGGTTTTGAGAACTTTGGCACTGAAACATGCTAACCTTATCCACCCAGCAACAACAACACAGTTTATATCTCGGTGGCAAAACCCCGCCTTGTCTGATCCTATAAAAGTATGGGCACCGATCTAAGCCTTTGGAATTCAAATCCAACCCTTTTCCTCCTTCCCCATGGGCAGTTTTATGATTTATAAGGACTCATATTTTGTAAAGTATGTCAGTGTATAGTAATGATGTTGTAGTTGGTGTGTGTGTGTGTATTATGATAGACTATTGATGTTTTTGCCAATGTAATGTGTTTTTGGCCCATGGCCTAATAAAATATTCCTTCCTTCCTTCCTTCCTTCCTTCCTTCCTTCCTTCCTTCCTTCCTTCCTTCCATTAAAATTGCGTACTCTTATGCCAGGCATTATTGGCTTCTTCATACCTTGATCAAATTTCGTTGGCTCAGGTATTTCCGGAAGTGAACCAGGTCAGTGTTGTAGAAGATTGTCTGTGTGTTGTTCCAGCCTGTTGTAGAGCTGGAGTGTCTGTGGATTTTTTGCCCATCGCCAGTCACGTTCTACATCAGATCTCTCTGCATTTGTCTATGCCAGTGTCCCCAGCTGTGGTTCCTTAACAAGACAGGGCAAAGGTGTCTGTTCCTGTTTCTTCATAGGGGTGAGCCAGGCTCTTACTAGAGCGTTACTGTACAGTTACTGCATACCATGATGCGGAATGGAAGCTGGGAATGAGCGAACACAAACAGACAGATGCTCACGCAGGTTAGGGAGAAAGGGAAGTGCTCAAGAGGCAGATATAATAATAACGCGGTTTATAAGTCTCATATCCAGGCTAATGCCCGCTCATGCGACTTCACACTATTATTACCCCAGCAGGCCTGATCACTATAGAACTTTCTCGACTCCCTGGGGAGCATACAGTGCCGCTGCCATTTATAGGCGCTGATCACTAGCATTCTGACAATATCTTCCACTGCCGAAAGCCAGGTACCTGTTTTAGAGACGGGTGGACTGAGGTCGGGAATCGAACTCAGGACCTTAAGATCTTGAGTCCAACGCCGTAACCATTAGGCCACGCTGCTCCACATTTGCGCCTTTTTACCTTACGCTATGTAAGCATCTGTTTGTATCCGCCCACTTTCTGCTTTTGTTAAAACAAGTGCATCGTTTCCATATTTTACTACATCATGGAATACAACACAGAGCCACGTTGTGCTCTCCCACTAACCGCAGTGTGTTTAACCACATAGAGATATGTCACTTCATCAATACATTATAAAATATTTCTTTTCAGAAAATCTTTCTACTCTAAAACAAGAGAAGGGTTTCTTGATGCAAAATTAGGCATTTTCAGCTCCATCACGTGACCTAGGAAATCTTGCTCACACGTTGGTTTGTTTACATGCTCTGCTCATGTATGATTACTCGTCATTTATCAAAATATCCTAGCAATCCCTAGATCACGTAGTGTAACTGACCAGTCTGAAAATACCTCATTTCTCCAAGTTCCCGTTGCGAGTATGCAACTTTTAATTGTGCTTAAGTGGTAATAACTGTCAGTCATGTGACCATTTACCACCGTGATTTATCGGTTACACTGTGCTTCGTTCATGTCACTGTAACTCCTTTCCCAACCCCCTTTCCTATGCTAAAACACTGGCAAGCACTCACTCACTCACTCACTCACTCACTCACTCACTCACTCACTCACTCACTCACTCTCACTCACTCACTCACTCACTCACTCACTCACTCAATCACGATGAAATCGGTTTGCGCACCATGTTAAACAGGGGGTGGTGAGCCTCGAGCGGGCCCTTTGTTTCACCATTGTTTGTGTTGGTATCGATCAACAATTGGGCCAAAGTGGAAATTGTATTGACAAAACCGAAACAAAAACCCTCATGGCGGATCCATCAGTCTGTTTTACTGCTGCTTTATTGTTAGTGTGAGTGCCGTTGATGGGATTACAATAGGTCGGCTTTTCAATGGAGAGCTTTTATTTTCAAGCTCGGATCTCGTAATCAACCGTTATGAAGTAATTGTGAAATTTATATGTGATTCTAGTTCGAAACGTGTAGTTTGACTGAAATATCAGGAAATGCCACGTACGCCTTCATACCTCTGTTACAATGGTCTGTAGTAGATGTGAACTGGAAACTCACTCAACAAGGCAATTACAACATGACCATGGTCGGGAATCGAACCCACGACTTTTAGATCTTGAGTCCGACATCGCCACTATTCAGCTACGCTGCTCTGGTAAAGCAACAGAAGGCAAGGGTAGTAAATTAATATTGGCGACACCCGGAAGTGAAAGATCCTCCACCCTGCTGTTGGACTGAAATACGATAGCTGTTTAGCTGTAAAGGAATTGTAAAGGTGTTGTTTAAATAGAGAGTGCTCTGTCGCTATTTAAATTCATGGCAAATTAATTTCCTGATCGCGTGCGTTCTTTGAACCTCTTATTCTCAGCTTTAATTCTATTTGAAAATTAAAGTATCTCTGTCGAATGTTAGGCTGAAGTTATTCAACAGTCTGGATCATGCGCGCGCGCGCGCCCGCGCACGCACACACGCACACACACACACACACACACACACACACACACACACACACACACATACATACATACATACATACATACATACATACATACATACATACATACATACATACATATCCATAAGAAAAGTTACAACCGCATTAACAGGTTAAATCTTAAATCTCAAATTTTCGCCCCTGGGGCTTCTTCAGGAGAAAATTAGCAACTCATTGTATATACAGTATATAATATATATATATATGCTGTCTCTATATACACATACATGATTTTTTTATTCAACATGTTGGCTGCTTGATATGCCTTTCACGAGACTTGAAACCTGTATTTTGATATGCATCGTGACTAGGTTATTAAGAAATAAAATTTTGATTACATCTGCATATGTTTTTGACATAACTATAACGGCTCAAATGTCAGTCTGACAAAATGCCCACGTGATAAAAATTATGTGTCCTAAGCTTAAGGAACGTATGTGCGAAGTTTCGTGCTTTTATGAAAATGTAGATGATTGATGCACATACTCTCGTAACTAGTGGTTTGTCTTGCTACCACTTTACCTCTACGCTGTTATAAGTTAACGGTAATTTCACGTTCTGACGGTCATGTATGCTCCGAAATATTTAAATGAAGTTGGATTAGAACAGACGATAAACATTAACATGTCCTCCTGTCATTGAAGTGCCAGATCTGCAGCAGACATTATCTGTAAAGGGGGTACCTGGCTATAGGCAGAAAGTCATAGAGTGATCAGGCCTGCTGGAGTAATAATAGTGTGAAGTCGCATGAGCGGGCATTAGCCTGGATATGAGACTTATAAACCCCGTTATTATTATTATTATTATTATTATTATTATTATGATCCGTCAGCAATTCCTTTTCTCTGTCTATTATGATCCTTCAGCAATTCCTGTTCTCTGTCTGTTATCATTCCTCAGCAATTCCTGTCCTCTGCTGTACTGTTGTTTTCATCAGCTTGATGTTACTTTTTCTGCCTTTGTTCGTCCAGGTGTTCCACATACATTAATTTGTCTTTCTTTGTCTCCCGTTGTCGCTCTTTCCCTCAGTCTTTTCACAATGACCCAGGACCAATTGCTCCGTTCTATCTACAGTCAGGTTTTTAGAATGCGTTCAGCACTAATGCAGTGATGTAACTCCTGCAATGGTAAGAGATCCCATTGTTAATGCGCAAGCTCTCAGATGTTTGCCAAAAAAAAAAAAAGACAATGTAATAGTAAGGCTGAAGGTAGACTGCATCCCCTCCCTCCCCCATCCTAGGAAAATAATAACATTAGCAAAACAACGAACGCATTAAAGTCAGCAGCTAGACTTGTTTCCGTTGTTGCAAGCCTCTGTCTTGATCTGAGCTATTCACTTGTATTGATTTTGGGAAGATAGAAATGAAAATGAATGCCTCTGTGGCTTTTGTGTGTTCGGGTGCCAGAGATATGATATTAGTTTACTTGACTTGAGTGCAGGATCGTAACTATCCAGTCTGCCTCGTCCCTTCCCCAGCAAAATCATCGCTATCGGTAGAAGGGGAGGGAAGGGGGTCGCACCTCATGTCTCTTCTCTCTCCTTTTTACTCCACTTTGTATCCTGTATTTTCTCCTCTTCAATAATAATAATAATAATGCTGGTTATAAGTCCTGTATCCAGGCTTATGCCTGCTCACGCAGCTTCACACTATTATTACCCCAGCAGGCCTAATCAGTGTACAACTTTCTCCACTCCTTGAGGAGTATACAGTACTGTGGTTATCTATAATTACACCCGCTGATTACTAGAATCTGACAATATCTTTCACTGCCTATAGCTAGATGGGTGAACTCAGGGAAATATGAATGAAATGCTTTCTCAAGGCTCTTGCAACGGGACCGTAATCGGGAATCGAACCCATAACCTTTTATATCTTGAGTCCAACACTGTAACCATTCGATTCGACCATGCCGTTCATTTCCGTGATGACATTCTGACTGTCGGGGCCCTCCCGCATTGCCGGCGCTGCGGGGATACTAGTGACGGCCCTGCGGGCATACTAGTGACGGCCCTGCGTGAGCGTGATTGTGTAATATTAATATTTATATATAATTTGGATTCTTAAGAACGATAACAGTTGTACAGAGAATATTCAAGTGGAGGCAGATGCAGAATACAGTCATCATGGGTATGTTCACGCTTGTGCATGTGTGTGACTGGTTTCACCTTGACACTGTATGCGATGGTCTAAAAACAGCAACAAGTTTTAAAAAGTCCGAAACGACTTTTCGCAGTTATCAGATTTTCGCAAAAGGAAAGTCGAAAATTTGCCTTTCATAACGGTTTAATATTTACGAGGTTGGTTTGGTTTACACACGTTTTTATGAGCGCGGAAATCTAGAGCACCGGTACATATTCTTGGAACCAGGGTTGCCAATTCCAATGGTTTGGCACCAAAATCACCAAACTGGCAATCCTGCTTTGCATTATAGTCATAGAAAATACTAGCCTAATAGTGTCCTAATAGTAAATATTTGAAATATTTGATCGGATTTTTTTCGTTTTCTCCGCGGGTAGTACTTTTCGTGCGTCAAACTCAACTCGCGAAAGTCGTGAAAATGAGATCAGCGCGGAAATTAAATTCAGCGAAAAAAGAAAAAAAAAAACAAACATGTTACAGTGTTCTTAACGTCGATGACGTATGGACGACTGTCAGACTTTCTGCGCCCCTCTCTCCGCTGTTCTAATCTAAAGCATCCATTCTGGATCTAGTCTATGTACGCAGGTGATAGAAAGACCATCTTTCACAAAACATGACAGACAAGTGTCATCCCGGTTTTAGTAGTTACTTCAGGCTCATTTAACTGAGAGTGAAATCAGTCCACCTGCCTGTACATTTCCGTTAACGGATGGCCTAGATTGGTTGTATCGATTGAGTTGTCGGTAGTAGGAAGTTACAGTAGAGACATTTTTGTGGAGCTATGATGAGGATCCAACCACGATCTCTACCGTGTTGTCGAAAAAGACCGTATCCGCCCTATCAGGCCAAAATAATCCACCTTTTTGGACATGTGTGTAGATTTTAATGGTCTTCATCTCTGCATCTTGTTTATTCTGTTGTAGTTTGTATAGTTTCTGGGATAAGCAGGATAGCTATGCAACATTGACTGGTTGATAAACACAGGTGCGACGCTGAAATTCTTCAAGAACTTGCGCATTAAAGATGGAATCTCTTAGCATCGTACGAATGACATTATTGCATTGGTGCTGAATGCATTCTTAGTAGCCTTCAACATACAGATTTGGAATTACGATAGGGAGAGATCCCGCCGTTGATGCGCAAGCTTTCTGTTTTCTCTTTTTGTTGTCACCGATACAACTGTGACTCTAACGTATACCATCGTTATCTGTAAAACGCTAGGCCTAAGTTTAGATTTGGCTGTCATAGTCACTACTACACGTTGGTAAAGTATCACTAGTGTCCTGACAGTGTCCTTTCTGTTTGCGTATTGTCAGTTGAAAGGTCACGAAACTGATTATCAACATCTTGTCTTGTTCTGCTGAGAATTTTTGAAGGTCTGAACATCAGTCTTGCGTTGTCACTGTCAGTGTGAAGTGTATAAACTGTTGCCATTTTCCCAGATCTTGTGTCTTTTAGTGGACACTTTGGACTTTTCGTATTGAGAGAGAGAGAGAAAGAAAGAGAGAGAGAGAGAGAAAAGGAAAGAAATAAAGAAAGGAACCAAGACAGAGAGAATGATAAAGGGTGAAGAAGAGAGACAGAGTATGTGTGTGTGTGTGTGAGTGTATGTGAGAGAGAGAGAGAGAGAGAGAGAGAGAGAGAGAGGATAGGATAGAAGGAAGGAAATAAACTAAGACTGAGAGAATAAGAGCGAATGATAAAGAGAGCTAGAGAGTGTGATTGAGTGAGAGAGAGAGAGAGAGTGTGTGTGTGTGTGTGTGTGTGTGTGTGTGTGTGTGTGTGTGTGTGTGTGAGAGAGAGAGAGAGAGAGAGAGAGAGAGAGAGAGAGAGAGAGAAAGAGAGAGAGTAATTAGCTTCATCAATATCAATATCAAGTTTCTAGAAACCGCTAATGTGTGCTCAATCCTGACCATGCTAGAGTTTCTCTGTTCTCACACTGACTGTCTCTGAACACCATTACTAAAGATAACCCGAGTCCCTTCCACCATATTGCTGACGTCAATCACCCATGATTTGCCATTTCTACTATCCTGCCAGCATTTCATCTGTCCTTTTGTCTTTTTGTATTATACGATGAGAATAACTTTCATATAAAAAAACATAACATGGAAAATTAGCTTAACAGCAGTAACTTTATATCCATGTATAGAAATGAGCATGGTTACTCTAACTTTAATTTTACATGGAAAATGAACTTGATTGCAGTATCTTTAACATTCTTATGGAAAATGGGCTGAAACTGTGATATCCGTATGGAAAAGTGGACTGGCTTGCAGTGATTTTAATATCCCCAAGGAAAATGTGCTTGATGACATTAAATTTCAAAATGGAAAATGAGCTTGGTTACATTGACTGTAATATCCATTTAATGGATAATAAGCTTGATTACATTGACAATAATATCCGTATGGAAAATGAGTTTGATTACATTGACTATAATATCCATATATGGATAATGGGCTTGATTACATTGACTAATATATCTATTTATGGATAATGCGCTTGATTACATTGACTATAATATCCATATGGAAAATGAGCTTGATTACATTGACTGTATTATGCAGATTTAAAATGAACTTGATTACATTAACTATAATATCCATAGGGAAAGAAAATGGGCTTCATTACAGTAACTTTCATTTGTTTATGGAATATGGACTTGGTTGCTGTGAGTGAAGAGACCCAGGATGCTGCCTCGTTGACGACAAATGGCATCTCCAAATAAAGGTTTAGAGCTTCCACTACTATTATGTAGCCCTGTCTTTTGAACAATGTTGCGAGTGATTATATTGAAGGTTACTTACAGATTCATGCACTTTACAGTAACAGTGGTTCTAAACTAAACCTCAAGATCTAAAAAAAAATATAAAATTACTTTGCCGTGTAACTACAGCATCGGGGAAAAATAAGTGTATTTTGGTTTATCCTCAAGAACCGGCTCTGAATGTACGCTCTGTGACGTTCAGTGCCAAAACATGGCGGAAGAAAGTGGAGATACAGTTCAGTGCTATATTACAGGCGGTAACTTCTAGTACGTACGTGCATGATGTTGTTAACTTTAACTGCCTGTCGTTAGGGTCCATTTTATAGACGAGTTTATTTAAGAAGATATGAGTGGAAATGAAATGATTCGCCAATGAACTTACGACGCCCCCTTTGCTGAGAATCGAAACAACGAGCTCTTCATAGTGAACTGAACATTGTTTGTGGTATAATGATCTAGGACGCTGTAGGCCCCATCGACAGTCCTAATTTTTTATTAATCTTTACAGAACATGTAATAATTCAGGATCTGTGTTTTTGGCCGTGCGAGTAATCGATCGGAACTTATCGCGTTTCTGGCCACGAGAAATGTCAGAGAGAGGATTAAATGTCAGTCGGTGTGTATACATATCCACTTTTAATTTTGGGTCGCATCGATACTGTGCTCGCGTGCGTGATAGGTTTCATGCAGGAAAGCCGTATATCAAAGTTCACTTTTCGGTATTGTATTGTACCTTGCCTCTGTACAAACCACAGTGTGATGTGTCACTTACAACAGTCTTCCACAAGAAGACCAGAAGACCGAAATTTTGAAACTAAAGTTTTTAAATATGTTATTTTGCCATTATCCTTACAAAACAACTGATCACTTCCGTTTCGGATGTCCAAATCTGCTCGAGGAAAGGGAAACTCGACTGCCCAAGCAACCAACCACCCAAAACACCATGTCACTTGAGCAGTTAAAGAAAACTACCAGACTGGTTTTGGCTGGCAAGAGTGAATAACTCACAGCATGGGTAAACAACAACAACAACAACAACAACAATAAACAACAAAGACAACTTTTGAAAATCTGCCAACGAAATGGTAATAGAGGGGAGGCAAAGA
The DNA here is from genome assembly GCA_033807755.1 of Ellobium chinense. Lineage (NCBI taxonomy): Eukaryota > Metazoa > Mollusca > Gastropoda > Ellobiida > Ellobiidae > Ellobium > Ellobium chinense. The sequence goes on from JAWQUT010000319.1 coordinate 589,167, forward strand.
TTCATTAGCACAGGACCTGAAACTTTCTGTTCCCATGACGAAATAGGGAAGGAAAGAAACGTAATGGGGAAGGAAAGAAGGAAGAATGGAAATGAAGGAATGAAGGGAGAGAAATACAGCTTTGTCTGTGGGCAACAACAATAATAACAATAACAATAAACAACAAAGACAAATGCTGGACAGCCGCCAACGAAGTGGCGATAGAGAGGAGGTAAAGGTTGATTAGCTCTGGACCTGAAACGGTTCCCATGACGTAATGGGGAAGGAAATGAAGGAAGGAAAGAAATGAAAGAACGAAGGAAGAAAAGTACAGCTTTGTCTGTGGGCGTCTCTGAGTCTGAAACGCTTGTCGCCAGTTCTCTATCTGTTGACTTTTGTCCATAGCAACATCCATTACCCAATTAGTGTGTGGGAGGGGACACAGAGAAGAGATAAAGTAGAATATCTGTGTTGCGGAGAGCGAGACAATAACACTAATAACAGACCGTCAGAGAAAGATGATCTCAGAGGACATGCGTTTCTGTCTTTCAGACATCATTAATCTAGGGCAGGAACTGAACACGCCCAGACCATGACTGCCGGGTGTTCACTTTCCGTCTGTCACCATAGCATCCATGACGCTTACTGGTGTTCGAATGTGCCAGGGTAGTGAAAAGCTGGCTCGCCAAACGTTGACCAGTCTGGCTGATTTTCAAGTGGCTAATCATCCGGCTTTTTAAGTACAGTGGAACTTTGTTAACACAATCACGGCTTGACACATTCCCCTACTTAGCACACTGCCATTCATATGTCCTCACTGTTTTGCTCACTATAAACATCACCCCGTTTAACACAAACTTCTGATAAGACACCTTCAGAAGCTTGTTCTCAATGTTGAGTGTGTTATCAAGATTCTTACCATGTCAGAAGTTCGCGTACCATGTACGACTTCGAGGTCTACGGCCGTACATAGATGACAGCTGCTGTTGCTTGTCACATCTGGAGCGGGCTTCAGTGCATAAATCGTTCGGTTGTAAAACAGGAGCCAGGTGTATTGTATCGTACGAAGGAAAGTGAACGGAGCGGAAAGTACAGACATCAAGCGAGTTGTGGCTTAACTTTATCGTTACTCCTGGCTGAGGAAGTGAGGTGTACCGAGAAAGAAAGAGGGGCGGGGCGAGACAAACTCCTGCCATATCTACATACAGTATGTATAATTGTTGTAAGCAGACCTATCGAAGAATGTCGCCTTGTAAAGCCAATGTGGCAAATCTGTGTTGCTAGATTAAGCACCACTCGCTTGAAAATCTGGCAAGCAAGACTTTTTATCTGTCTTTAAATATCGCGTGATTGCGTTCTGTCATGCCCAGGCAGAATTCCCAAAAGGGCTTCCCTAAATATCCCGGAGGCCAAAGATATATTATATCTCACAGGTCCTTCCCCTTTGTCATCAGTTGCGGATGACTTGCCAAATTTGGGATAAGTATGTTAAATGGTGTCCATTTCTATATTCGAATGAACAAATGTAGCCACAGATGTCCAGTAAATTAGCTTGCAACGTTGTTTCTTTTTATGTTAGTGGAGGAGAGAGGATGTTGTCCACCAAATATCTCACCTTGTTTGGCTCGTCGCAATAATTTCCATCGCAAAGGTCGAAGCACTTGTTGGAAATGGTTAGAATTTCCTGTACAGGTCTTTTGGGTTCATAGCTCTTCGTCAAGAGGAACTATCTCAACTTTTGTCATGCTGGGTTTAATGCTCATTTCTCCATCCTAGCAGGTCCAGTCAAGTNTTCTTTTTTTTCTTTCTTTCTTTCTTTCTTTCTTTCTTTCTTTCTTTCTTTCTTTCTTTCAAGCCCAGATGTATCCGGTGGTGACTCCTACTGTATGAATTCAGTATACAGCCAGACAGGGCGACCAGGTATTGGAATATTCATATTGTATGGCCATATTGAATTGAAGAAATGAACCGGTGGAGGAGTTGGGGAGGGCATCTAGACTCGAACAGTCACCGACATGGACGAATAAGATTTCGATATTTTCTTTTCGCGCTCAACCAAACAACAAACGGGCACTTAGAATCATGACCCGGGTGTCTCTCTCTCACTCCCCCCCCCCCCCCCCCCCCCCNAAATACCCCAGAGTATCAGGAAGTACTGGGCGGAAACACTGTCTGTGATGTTCGAAGGCGTTTCTTACTAGGTTGTACAGTATTTCTGTTGTTCACTTTCCTTAACCCTTCAAAACCCTCTGTGCCGTATATGAACTTGGCGTTTCCATAGCATTATGATATATTATTATAATTATGTGGAAATGATAGCTCAAAGAACCAGCGTACAATATTACTACATAAAAATAATTAGTCTATATGACAGTATGAATGTAATGTTGAAGAGATCTAAACCACTTACTCAAAACATCTAAAAGAACTGGCTTTCTCACTATACTAGAATGAAACCCGTTCAAATGAACGGAATTGGTCGATGTAAAACTACAACAAAAGCCACGAACCTGCACATACATAGTTTCAAGTCTGGCACAAAGGAGATAAAGATTGTTTGGAAACAAAGGGCTTGGCATTGCTATGACAGCACACAGTTGGCATCATAAAAAACACATGGGAGTCCGGTAGTTTGTTAGTGACATTCACATGTTGATGCTCGGTGTTGCCTGTAATCAAGGCTGGGGGCTGTCGAACTCGAAGCTCATCTTGTTGTTATGGCAGTTGTGGATTTAGAACTAAATCATCATTAGGTCTGATTTCATTGCGATGCTGCTGTTGTCTGCGCTGCCGAACATACCCTGTTGTATGTCTACCAATGCTAGGCCTTTTCGGAGGCATGGTAGATCTAGAACTGGACAAATTTACTGAGCAGAATTAATCAAATTTCGATAACGGAAGCGGAAGCGAGTTACTCTAAAATGTTACTGGCCGTACATTTCGGAATAAACGCTCTCGCGAATGTAATTTTTAATCATAATCGCATTTTTAACATCACTCAGTAAGAACAAATGATTTTTGTTTGTTTATGTTGGCAGGAACAATACCCTTTATCTCACAATTCTTTGTGCCAAATTTCGGGTCGATACATTATGTAGTTTTCGAGTCCATAAGACTATTAGAGGTTTTGTTGTAGTTTTATAGTCTAGATAACTTTTCTACTCTTGGGACTTATAGGGTTAATAGAGAGTTTCTTATCTTAAAACACAATTCAGTGAGACCTCAGCAAAAGTACGTTCAAGATGTGGTTGTAAGTCATTGGCACCTATTGTTTTTTCTTCTTTTGGCCGTATTAACATTTTGTGTTATTCTACATATACCACTGTGATTTCGGGAAATCTCTTCCAAGGAGGTTGAAGTACTCCTTTTGCCCGATCTTTTAACGGGAAGAAAAAAAAAGGGGGGGGGGGGGGGTNGGGGGGGGGGGGGTGTCAACGCCCAAAATTTTTCACAAATATCTTTTGAAAAAGGTCACCTCAAATTCTGATTTAATCCCCAATTTTTCAGTTGGCTGGTTTTGACCGCGTGCGAATACACAGGCCTACACATTTTACTTTTTTATCTAGAAGGCTCAAATTGTACCCGAAACTTTAAAATTGGATGCTTTATTTAGATCACAAGTCATTTCACATATTTCTACACCCTAACACTGGCTGGCAGGGCCCCCAAAAAGGGGGATCTCATATATTAGCGGATTAATTGGGTTGTACACAATGAGTGATTTGCCCTTCTAATAGGTGTCACAAACCTGTAAGTGCCTTTGAGAAAGCATTTCATTCACATTTCCTTCAGTCCACCTGCGAGCAAAGTGGTTTACCTGGCTGTAGGCAGTGAAATACATTGTCAGAATTCTAGTAATTAGTGCCTGTAAATGACAGCGGCATTGTATGCTCCCCAGGGAATTGAAAAAACCCTAGAATGATAAATCCTGCTTGGGTAATAATAGTGTCAAATTTTAATCACGTGAGTGGGCGTTAGCCTGAATGCGAGAATTATAAACTGCCTTATTGTTTAAACAGTTTCACAAAAACGTGTCACCACATGGTACATGAATGAATCGATATGACGTTATCAATGCTTAAAAGGCGTATCGATCTTTTAATTAATCCTTCGATCCGCCCAAACATGAATGAGTGAAGTAAATATAAAAAATTCTCTTTGAGCTTTTTTGCCTGTCTGTTTTGTCTTCTCTGCTGATGCTAGATCACAGATGGTATTGAATTAACCATGTGTTTCGCCATTAACAACAACAAGAACATATATATTAAAAAAAAAAGTTTACACATGTAAAATGCATCTTAGCTATCAGACAAGCCAGGATTGAATTAATAATAAATGTAGGAAGATCCGTATAATATGCAATGACGATTGCAAGCTGTTGCTTGGGGCACTTTGTTCTGTCGGATAATCTTGAACTGGCCTAGATTTAGTTTCTGCGGCCTCAGTTATTCCTTTTGCATGTGAGCGGTTGAAAAACATGTTAGGGTCACCGGTTGAGTACCAGGCTTAGGTGTGAAAGTTGAGAAACAGTGTTCAGGCGATAGGATTATATTGGTGTGAAGTTAGTGGTCGTGTGATGTAATAGGGTAGGATACTTTGTCTTGCAAGCTGAGGGACTAGGTTCGAGTCGTGGCGGGCATAAGAAACCATCGTTATTATTTTTATTATTAACAGGTAAAAAAATTTCCCTCTGGGCTTCTGCAGGGTTACTCACAGTAACAGCATTCCTTTTTTTTTTTTTTT
>JAWQUT010000319.1:599845-623763 GCA_033807755.1 Ellobium chinense
GGGGAGGGGGTTGAAATTAAGGGGCGAGTGGCACGATTCGGGATCTGGTAAGATTGATTGGTCAATGGAGATTACATGGCCTCTTGATTGTTTTATTCTGGGGTAAGGGGAAGGGGGATACGTTGAGGTGGGTGGGGTTGGGGGGCACTGATTTACGACAATAAGACCTCACGATCTAAACCTTATTTCCTCAAGGAAAAAAAAAAAGAAAACAACAAAACAACGCACTTTCGCTATAGTTTCGTCGACCTTAGTCCCTTTAACCCTCTAAGACCTAAGAGTGAACATGCTGTTAGAAAATGTATTTTTATATGTACTGAGTAAAGAGTGCACATGGCTTTGTTTACTACAATATTAGAGACAAACGTTTAAAAATCTAAGCACAGTTACCATTCTGTGGTCACAGAGGCCATATTATACGAGTACAGTATGCTGGTTCTTTGAGGACTACCTTTTATCATAATTAAGTATCTTCTCCACTCATGAGCCATATATGGAACAGCAGGTCCTTCAGGGTTAATTTCTATGGTTTGTACACAAGCTCGAAACGTCTCATAACTCATCTTGGGCCCCTTCTTTAGGACCTGGGGTTGTTGCCTCGTCCGCTCAAGCAGTCAAGACACTGTTATGTAGACTGTTTCCAGAACAAGTCCTCTGTGAATATTGGTTCAAGAGTGGGGGCGGGGGAGGGAAGAACAGGGGGGGGTGGCAGGGGAGCTCCAGCCCCCGGATTTCTTTATCACTGTATTGTCTTGAGTTTCACATGTGATATGCCGGTGGTGAGGGCATGTGTGGAGCTTATCTCTTTGTTTTCTGTTCTTTCTTTCTTTCTTTCTTTCTTTCTTTCTTTCTTTCTTTCTTTCTTTCTTTCTTGAATTCATTTTTATCGTGGCTTCCATTTCTCCCTGGCTTCGTTTGTCTTTATTCGTTTTTATTATATCCTCTTCCAGCTTCACTTCCCTTTGCACGTGTACCCATACTCTTTCCTCCTCGTTTTCCTTCTTATCTTCATTTTCTCTTAACCCCTAACTCCTACTCCTTGTATTTTTAGTTCATTGCGCGTCTCTCCTTCTTTCTAATCTGAATATCGTCCGTACCTTCTCATTCAGAATCCAACCCGAAATCTCTACCCACTGTACAAAGCCACTCATGTCATCCTCCTCTTTCTCGTCCTCCCCCACCCCCCAATCCTCTCCCTTTATCATCCCCCGACCCAACCGCCCAGCTCACACATTCAAGGAATCGCCTCACACTCGCGACTCACAGAAGGAAATCAATCCATGGAATGAATTTCAGCGCGCGAGATCTCGTCGAGTAGACAAAATGTTTTATGGTGCAGTATTCGACCTTTCCTCGCACGTTTTAAACTCATCCTTCATCGATGCTGACCTTTCGTGTTACAGAAAGTCGTATCCACACTTTGTGATTCGTTTTTGATAGTGCGTTTTATAGTGCATGTTTTCTAGTAGAACTGTAGTTCTTGCATAGTGAGGTCAGCATGCGACAAAGGGTCGAGAATAAAAGTTTTTAAAAATTCTACAGAAGCGCTAATCCTTATAATGACGTCACTTACAGACATTTCCAGTGTCTTCATGTGAACCGCTTGTTTGCGGCAGCCGTGCTTATTGATTGCGTGTTCCTAAAATGTTAATCTCTGCGCTTTGAGAGTATGGGTCTCCGGCCTATTATGGTATATGGGGACATCCGGCAGGTTAAATAAGAATTAACATACTTAAAGACCCCGTATGTCGGCGAGGGATGGTGAAGTAAAAACGAGGAAATCTGTGCGAACAAAATGATATCATTAATAGCTTTAAAGAACCACTTCTCTTCACAAATATTCGACAGTTGTGTTTGCATGACATTACGAATTTGCTTCCGTGGCTTCCAGCGATGTAGGCTAGTTTGTTTGCCGTTGTTTCCACGTCTCATACAAGACTTATATAGTAGACTTCATTCTATAATATTGTAATACTCTTTATGTATGACGTTTGGTGACGATTTCTTACTTTGTCAGCATGTTCCTTATTTACTGCAAGGCAAGCATTTACACGGAAACTCTCTCTTTCTCTGTCTCTCTCTCTCTTTCTCTGTCTCTCTCTCTGTCTCTGTTTCTCTCTGTCTACCAAGTGTAGCAGGCCTAATAACTTAATCCATTGTCACTCGTTTAAACCCGACACGAAATACAATACACTCACATACGCCCACATGCTACATTTTTTATCCGCACTAAATATACCATACACTCCGCAGACAAATACATCAGCGTAATACTGCTACTTGATAGAGTCCCCATTCATCACCCGTGAATAACAGTGGACCGATACCTGAATTAGAATATTTAGGTTTGGTGATACTATACAATCAAACATATGGATTCTCTTTCCATTCGTGTACTCGGTACAAGATAGGCATTTCGATAACCTTCGATACTTTAGGTTCTTTACGATGACAGGAAGTCTGTGTCATTCATATTGTTACCGCTGCCTGCATTGAACGTCTTGAAAATCCGGCACTTGAGTTTTGATACGGGTATTTTTGTTATACTTCCTTTTTAGGGGCGGGGGGTAGGAGTGAGGAATTGGGGGAGGGGGTCATTGTCTCTGCGAACACACGGCATTCCTGTCATTGTATCTTTTTACTGTCTTAATATAATATAAAGATTAAAGGGTTAGAATCGCTCTGTATCCAGAGTATCAGTACTCAGAAACGATACCGCCCGCCACTACCCCGCAACTCGTGATATCGACTCTCGCTCTGTACTGTAGCCAGCAGTATAAATTTATTTCATTGAAACGATACCGCCCGCCACCATAATATACCCCACAACTCGTGATATCGACTCTCGCTCTCTACTGTAGCCAGCAGTATAAAGTTATTTCATTGAAACGATACCGCCCGCCACCATATACCCCACAACTCGTGATATCGACTCTCGCTCTCTACTGTAGCCAGCAGTATAAATTTATTTCATTGAAACGATACCGCCCGCCACCATATACCCCCACAACTCGTGATATCGACTCTCGCTCTGGACTGTAGCCAGCAGTATAAAGTTATTTCATTGATCGGAGTCTGGGGGTGACAGGTGGTAACTTCACTGTAGTCATCCCCCTGGGACTTCCTGTCAGGAACAGATACAGCAGATCGGAAGCAGCGGTGCTCTAATCCGGCAATACCAGGTAAGTGTGCCGTGACTTACATTTGCGGATAAAGGTTTTTCAGATGTATTTATATTTCACTACACAAGACATTTCACTCTGTCGTGTTCGCCTCAGGTCCTGTGAGTTGGGGGAGAGTCAGCGTTTGTCATAATTTTGAGGGGTTTTTTTTTGCGGGGGGTGAGGGGGAGGGGGGTCTGTAAATTTTCAGTGATTTTAAGGTTTTTTCTGAAGTAATAAAGTGCAGGAAAGAAGGGGAAATCCGCGCATGTTCTATGTATTTTTAGGTAATGGAGGAGGGGGAGGGGAGGGGAGAGAGGGAGGAAGGAAGGAAGGAAGGAAGGAAGGAAGGAAGGGGAGGGGGTTGAAATTTGAGGGGCCAATCTGGAGAAGACATGTCTCTGACCTAACCGCTGAGTTTTTTCCAGAGTTTGTTGAGATGAGCGAAGAGATGTTCAGTTACGGTGTAACTCTGTAGTAACAGTATGGCCGGTTACCTTTATTACCGGCAGCGTTATTTCCGAACTGGGGTGTGGAAACGTTTAACAAGTTTATTAGGGATAAGCCCAGACCACAGCTGTGGTAGATGGGCAAAAAACAATATACGACGGGACAGCATATAATGAACATTTAGAGCGCTATTAACTAAATTCACACATGTTCACAACGCACGAAGGAGTTTAACTTGAACTGTGTTCACGTGAATACTTGTGCCAATGGACAGACTTAGTGTTGGTTATGCAATATGCAGTCATCGTCTGTGGCTGGTGTCACGGATGTTAGCTTCTCATAGCCAGCCTGTGTATGTATACATACAAACCGAGCCATTTCACCATCACATCAGCAGTCAAATTGGGAGGATTTCCATATGTGTGCCATCCTACAACATACTCCTGACTAAAGAGACTAAAGAGGGATGGGGAGGATTTCCATAATATGTGGTAACTGGCGGTAAGGAGTTACGCTGGCTTCGACTGACGCTCCTGTCTCGATGGGCATTATTAGTGTTAGGGTTAAGGGTAAGTTTAGGGTTATGGGGGTAGGGTTAGGGTTGTATTAGTACGCTATTTGGAATTAAGGTACTGACCGTAGTTTTAGGAGTTACCACATATGGAAATCCTCCCGAGAGATGATTTTAATGGAGTTGATATAAAAGAAACGTTTTTTGTTTGTTTGTTTGTTTGTTTGTTTGTACACAAAGAAAGAAAAGTGTAGTTTTCAAGTCTTACGATCATGTTTTTCGCTGCGTGCATCTCCTGGCAAATTATCAAGTTTGGCAGATAGATACAAAGGTATGAGTATTCCTTTTTTTTTTGTTTGTTTTGTTTTTGTTGCTTTTTATTTCTCCTTTTTCATACTTTCTGAACTGTTGATATGTATTGTAATGTGATTGGCTTCGGCCTAAATAAACTTGAACTTGAACTTGTTACAGAATGGCACACAAATGGAAATCCTCCCGTCAGATTACCATATTGATGCAACACCATAAAAGGATAAGACAGTTTTCGTTCTTCCTTTTCCGTTATAGAAAGGCTGGTTTAACAGTAACAAAGAGAAAAAGGAGACAGGGATTGAACCTATGTCCGATACAACAGGGCTCCCGTTACAACCGTGGCCGTTATCGATCTTCAGTAATATGGGTTCCATTTTATTTGGTCGTTGTAAAGCAAGAGTGGACCGTTCCATATTTGTTGTGTTTTGAGAAATTGAGGGATGAAGTTTATGTTGCCACTAAGTCATAAAGACTTGTGGAAGAGAAAAGTTGGTGTTAGAAGTCCCCACAAGCCAAAAAAATAGCGGTGTAGCTGATATTTATAGCAAGATTGAGTCAATATTTATTTATAGAACTCTTTACAGCCAAACTCACGAACATGTGGGATGGTTCACCCTTGCTCTACGGCGACCATTGATACTTGGCTTATATAAATAAAAGCTTCATGACTTAGTGTATCGCAGTTTGTGATTTGAGCCGACATTGGCTAACTTTTGATATACAGTACTAGGTTTTATCACATGACTGGAGGGCTTAGGAAGGGAACAGAAAGGGGAAAGAAGCGATGAATGAACTGGTAGTGCAAGGTGAAATTGGAATCAAACATCACAGCTACAGGTAAGCTGCTTGTTTGATTTATATAAAACATTGTTTACAGTAAGATTTTACCAACATGCGATATAAGGAACCAGCTTGTAATTTCGAGATTGTGATTAGAATATGATTGAGGAAATGAGAGAGAGACATGGGACTGGAGCATCATAACTAAAAATGCGAAGTTTTTTCCGTAGTTGTGAGTGTGAGTGAGATCATCAGGTTTTACAGTGTAGCTACGGGACTGCTGGCGGGTTAGTAGCCCGTGGCTGGCGATCGAAGATAGTCCATTGAGAGCAAGAAAGGAGGGAGGGAGGTTGAGGAAGATATATATATATATATGGGAGAGAGAGAGAGAGAGAGAGAGAGAGAGAGAGAGAGAGAGAGAGAGAGCCAAAAGGGCGTAAGAGAGAAAGAGGGGAACGGAAAGAGTGTGGGAGAGGGAGAGAAGGAAAGGGTGAAATAGCGGTAGAGACAAAGACTGAGAGAAAGAAAAAGGAAGAGAATTTGAGAGAAAAAGTGTTTAAGAGGAGAAAGAGGGAAAGAGTGAGAGCGGTAGAGCGAAAGGGAGGGAGAAAAAAAAAGGAAGTGATGTAGAAAGAGGAGGNGGGGGGGGGTGGAAGTGGAGAGATTTAGAAGGGAAGTTGGTCAGGATGGATGGCGAGAAAGGTCCAGTAGCACCATTACCCATGATATCCTTACATCTGTGTCCACGTGATTTAATGGGTTGGGGTAAGGTTAGAGGGGATTCCATCTCTCTACTTTTCGTCCATACTTCTCAGTTGTCATTCTACGCTATCCAGTTAGAAAACCATCTTAAGTGCTGCATGGGTTTCCAACTGATAACATGGGGTTCCATCTACATAGATCTGATCGATTGGTGATCTCAGCGAAAATGGACAACCGTCGATCAATATTAATATCCACTCAAGTCTGTGTTGTCTGTGCCCTCACGAGACAGACTTGCTGACCTATGCTTTCACGTTTCTTCTACCACCTTTATTTGATCCCACCGGAACTCTGTTAAGACAACCGTGGCTTAACGAATGATGTGCCTAGCACGCTTTCACTCAAAGGTCTAGAATGTTGTTGTCATTTTTTTGCTCTTGGAGAAAGCAGAGAATGTGTTTGTTCTATTTTTTTTTTTAAGAGAAAGCACTTTGGATGATACAAACCTTCTGATAACATACGCTCTGTAACGTGGTGCCAATGATGGGTGTGAGATCAGGGTTGTAACATGCTTTGAGGATATTGTTTAACACACTTGCACAGTGCCAATAGCGAAACCCCGAAAGACTTGACTGTTTCATAAATATTGTAGAAGTGCTTTGGGTTTTTTTTTTTTGCGACGATACAACTTTTGCGAATTCAGCGAGTCGAGGTTGTCTTGCAAAAATTACTTCCTGTGGGGAAAAAAAATATTTCGTTTAACAATTTCCAAAGTACATATTACTAGTGAAAAAAAAAATCTGCTTACGGTGCGAACGCGCGGAGGAATCGTATGTGTCCTTATTTGTAATTAATCGCACACTTCTAGCAGTTAGAAGCAGATTTGTCGGCGATTTAAGTGCCAAGATAAGTGAAATAGTATTAGTAGCCCCACAACGTGGCTTTAGACTACTCTAAACTTGTCTGCTGACATGCACACGAGAAAATTTTACCTGGGGCTCCCGAAAATTAAAACTTTCGCCGAAAAGCCATTTCAGATATTTTGCTACTAATAAAATCCATGCGAATACAAGAAGAAGATAAAGAAGAAGAAGAAGAAGAAGAAGAAGAAGAAAAACAACAACAACAACAACAACAACAACAAAACAACAACAACAATAACAACAACAACATTTCTGCAATAGATTTTCACTGTGCTGACCGGGCACTTTCGGGTACGTTATGCTTCTCAGAGCTGGAAATGCTGTACATTATTCATCTACTGGCTAGCATTAAACTGTCCAAATGTCTTGAGTACTGCACACAGTGAGAGTCAGACAGATGTGGAAGACAAACGAATAGAAGTTGGCACATGATAGGGAAGGAGGAGGACGAAAGCGAACGTTACTAGGGATTGTGTGTTTTTAATTCAAGTTTCAAGTTTCAAGTTTATTAGGCACTTGGCCAGTGACAAACATCAATAAGTTTACAAACATGAAAGAGTCTCCAGNTATTCCCATTTTTAATACTATGTTACAGTATATTCCCATTTTAATACTATGTTACAGTATATTCCCATTTTTAATACTATGTTACAGTATATTCCCATTTTTAATACTATGTTACAGTATATTCCCATTTTTAATACTATGTTACAGTATATTCCCATTTTTAATACTATGTTACAGTATATTCCCATGTTTAGTACTATGTTACAGTATATTCCCATTTTTAATATTATGTTACAGTATATTCCCATTTTTAATACTATGTTACAGTGTATTCCCACTAGCCTTCCTTTTATCATTCACAGTTTAATTTTACACTTGGCTTAAGATGAACGTGACCCTTCCTTTAGGCTGAACAGTTTTCATACATCCCCGCTGCCTGCTGTGCTCTGCCTCAGTCTTACTTTTCCTTTCCTTTTCACGTCGTTGTCTATACTCTTTATTCATTCTAGTTTACACTTGTTTTCTGACAAAGAAAGCTTCGTCTTTCGAAAACTTGCAATCATATTTAAGTAGCCCTTTACTCTTAGTTTACTACTACCGGTTCCAGTGCAGTTTGAAGGTTTTTTTTTTTTTTATTTACATACATTGATTAGCACAGGATCTTTGTAGTGCAACAGTCAATAGAGACTTCGCGCACTGCCTACTTTAAGGTCATACCCTCAGAGTGGTTAAGAAGGCGTAAGGACTATGCATACAACACGCAGAGGGGATATGTAAAATACCTCACAGAGGGAATATGTAAAATAGCACCTAAAAGGTAAGAATCTACAGTCAAATAAAATAAGTTAGAGAGGTGGTTTGATTTAGGAGGGTTAAGTTCCGTGTAGTGAAAATCGAAAGAACTGAAACGCCTCCAATGTTGACAGGTTTCGATATTGTTTAATTTCAAATTGTCTAGTGCCTTCATTTTTGTTTTGTTTTGTTTTAACGATAGTGCAGTTTTTTGGTGGTTTTTTTTTTCGAGAGAGGGCGGGCATATCCTGTTTAAATTATATTCCCGTTGTCAAATTTGTCACGAGATCCATGTTAGATTGTATCTTCCTCCTTCGCCGATGCCCCTTTGTTCAAAAAAAGGCGAGAAGAGATTTGATCGCTAACTTGAGCAAAAAGCTTCCTCTTTTCCCTTCCTGTCAGTCGCCTGTTCACCACTCGAACAGAACAGTTCTAGCAGTGCAGTTCTGTCTGAACTTAATTCATAAACGCTGTTGGATATCGTGCAGTTTTCTTTTTAAGATCGGATATTTATCTACTACCGAGGATTCATGAAACAATGGAAGGTATGTTACTTACGTCCTTTGTCGCTGTACACTCTTGAAAAGTCGTTGGATACCGTGCAGTTTACTTTTAAGAACGGACATCTTCTGCCGAGAATTCCTGAAACAATGGAAAGTATGTTACTTTATGTCCTTTATTGCTATACAGTCTTGAAACGTCGTTGTGTACCGTGAAGTTTTCTATTAAGAACGGATATCTACTACCGTGGATTTTAAAAACAACGGGAGGTATGTTACTTACGTCCTTATTATCGCTTTACAGTCTTAGAACATTACAGCACCTCTGTGTACATCGCAGATTAGCAAGTCAGCCTAAGTGTCATAGTGGAAGAGTGTTTGTGCGGGGTGCGGGTTCTGAGAAGTAGGCCATATGTACCGGACCAAGGTAGACGTTAACAAACGGTAGGTCAGTGTTAGTTTTATCATGTAATGGCTAAACATTTGAGTCTTATTAGACGACGACTAGATCACAATCACATACCGAGATGACCGTTGGTATTTTCTCAATATTTTATTTCCATATTGCGACCGGCTTTCTAACGCCATTACACGTGCGCATGTCCCACTTTTAAAAGGTAAGGTCTCTTTAATTCGCCATATGGCACCAGTTGCCGTGCGATCATGATACACTGACTTAGGTACGAGAGGAGCAGTGGCAGCTCAAGTGTCAACCCGTGCAGTGCCGGGTAAAATTTAGCTCAGAATATAAATTACAAGACTAACACCCCATTTTACAAATGGGCAGGCAGGCAACTCACCAGCGGCGAAAGAATACCTAGCGCACCGAAAGGCATCATAGATGAATGCATTAGACTCCGTGAAAAAGTTGGACGATTGGCGAATCGGGCGGACTGAAAAGATCTATCGGAGATTGTATTTCGTTGCTATACACATTCTTTTTTTAAAAAAAGGGTAAAAAAAAATAAAAAGGACTGATGTGTGTAGTTACTTTTTGTGTATTTTTCTACGAATTTAGGTGAAAACCGCATGTTTTTATTTTACGTAGTTCTCAAAAAATCTGTGACACAAATTTGGCTGAAGCGTTTTATTAATAGATAATTGATTTTCCATAAAAACAGAAAGTAGGCTAACTCCAGAGATCCTTTCTGTCCTCAATTCTTAACATTTGTGTTGTCTCTGAGCTTTTACATGCTGTGGTCATACTAGAGTTATTCCTCTTTGTAAGAGCCATTTAGAGGTTACAGACCTGTAATAGGATTGGACCATTTTTTCCTCTATGGGCTATATTAACATTTTGAGCTGCCCTCTGAACCCAAAGTTTTAGCTTTCACCCAGACCCATACCAGATTGAAGCTCATTATGTGGCCCAAATTTTAAGACTTACCCAACCCTAGCAAGCCCATTGAAATTTTGAGCTTGGTTGCTANGGTAAAATTTAGCTCAGAATATAAATTACAAGAATAACACCCCATTTTACAAATGGGCAGGCAGGCAACGCACCAGCGGCGAAAGAACACCTAGCGCACCGAAAGGCATCATAGACGAATGCATTAAGACTCCGTGAAGAAGTTGGACGATTGGCCAATCGGGCGGACTGAAAAGATCTATCGGAGATTGTATTTCGTTGCTATACACATTCTTTTTTTTTAAAAAAGGGTAAAAAAAATAAAAAGGACTGATGTGTATAGTTACTTTTTGTGTATTTTTCTACGAATTTAGGTGAAAACCGCATGTTTTTATTTTACGTAGTTCTCAAGAAATCTGTGACACAAATTTGGCTGAAGCGTTTTATTAATATAGATAATTGATTTTCCATAAAAACAGAAAGCAAGCTAACTCCAGAGATCCGCGCTGTCCTCTGTTCTTAACATTTGTGTTGTCTCTGAGCTTTTATATGCTGTGGTCATACTAGAGTTATTCCTCTTTGTGAAAGCCATTTAGAGCAAGAGCAGCAGACCTGATATTGATCTGGTCAGGATATTTTTGGAGTTTGTCTAAACTAAATTTCGATCCTCAGTATCAAACTAGCTATCCCTCTTCTTAGTGCAAAGCCTAGAGGTATCATCGAAAGGTATCAAAAAAGGTATCGAAAAAGTATCGAATATATGGAATGTCTATCAGAACTGAGTATCAGAATCGAAATAGAATGGATGCTTTTGATACGTAAAGTGTGAAGGCTGAGTATCGCACCGCAATACTCAATAATTCAGATATCGGCCCTCTACTATGGTTTACTGACCCACTGTTGTCGAATCTATTCGTGTCATGAAGAACCTTCATACTTGCCATTCCCTTGTGACTGTGATCGTTATCCCTTTGTTTACCAGCGGGACGTAGATCTAGTGTGTTCTCGTTCTACCCAGTCTTCTTTGTATAATTATATTTGTTGTATACTCCGCTATTAGGACATCACTGGTCCAAATATCCAACCAGCCATGCTCAGTGTTGCTGAGTTTTCTTTGTCGCTAGCTGTACAAGGCATGGCCTTCTGTTGATAGCGTAGAGCGGTATAGATTATTAATAGAATGTATATAAAGTGTTTGAAATAGGTTGGTTAGAGGTTAAATTTTGGCGCTGCTTTATAGTATGCTAGAGCGGTTGACCTATTCGGAAACGCCCAAAAACCCAAAGGTAGTTTCCCTAGATGAATGAATATCATCATCAGGAATGATATAACTAACATTCAGAATAGTGTATGTGATGGTGTTTGAAATTGAAACGAAATGATTTTAAAGAGCATTTTGAAATACTAGAATAGTCCCCCATTCTGTATTTGCGATTACCATCGAGGAGAAGCGTAGAACATCCTACTTGTCTGTGTCTACAACAGAGAGCAGTACATTTAGAGCTGAGCTCGCAACTAATGGCATTGCAAATGAACGTCCTGAAAGCCATTAAAAAGTTGACTTTAAAAGCCGATAGAAATCAGAACTTGTTAACTTACGTAAACATTCTGCTAATTCTCCAGTTTTGGTAAAGTTTACGTGAAGGCGTTACAAACACGACCCAAAGGTGTATGAAATGTGAAGTTTTAGTGGAAGAGTAGAGAGAACTTGGGCATTTACGATGGGATCTCTTGCCATCGTATGAATTACATGAACTCTGCATACTGAACGCTGCTAAGGATTCGTTCAGCACCGATGCAATAAATGTAATTCTTACGATGGTAAACGCGATCCTATCGTTAATGCGCAAGGTTTGTAAAGGCGCGTGACGGTGTCGTAAACTTTCCCTTTTTATTAGTATAGATTATGGCATTTGATGGATGTATGCATCGAAGCGTGCATGTTTTTTTTAAACTTGTTTTGACACATATAAGGTCGTAGTTCAAAAATTAAGACAAATACTGAAGAAAAAAAATGCAAATACTACTTTTATTTAGCCCAGGGAAATTGATTTATAGTGTCATACAATGTTATCTATCTCATTCATAATAATGATTATACAAACATATAGAGCAATATATATCATACATGTAAACTCATAATATTACAAATGAAATACGTAATAAAGTCATTGCTGGTCGCCAGCGATGCAGCGCCCTGATCTCTCTCTCTGTCTCTCTCTCTCCTCCTCCTCCCCCCTCCGCCCCAGCTCCAAAGCCAGGTACTCATTCACACGTGAATCGAGAGGAGAAATGGGAGGGAAGTGTCTTTCCCAAGGAAACTACAGTGTAAGCCACCGAGCCCGTGGGTCAAACTCACAAACTTTAGACTTGATAGTCTTCAGTTTCTGAGTACGACTCACAAACCACACGGCCACCCTTGATTTTATTTCGTTCAAAATTTCAAGCGAGTTCCGATGACAGCAGTCGAATTCATTCGTGAACTGAAAATACAAAAAAAAAACCCACAAAAATAAACATGATGTCTTAATGCCAAAAGAATGACTTCGCACGCACAATCTTGTTTTCTGTGGACATGTTAGGCGTCGATAAAATTTTCTAGGCATCGCAGATAATGAGGGTATTGCGTCTGTGTTGCTGACTGTACAAACTTCGATCTTGCATTGGTCGTGGGGAATCGTATAGATGATCACAAAATGAAACAGTGTTGGCAATAGTGTACGAAGCCATATATATGTGAAGAACAGTTATGAAGAAGAACGTGTGCAGTGGTAATATGAAAGAGTTGATGGTGTAAGTGTATGAAAGATGGTATGGAAAAAGTGTATAGAAAATTGCAAGGGGGTACCATAGCAAGAGAGTATGGTATAGCATATAAAAGAGTATAAAAGAATTCATCAAAGAGCGCATGAATCAGGGTATGGGACTGCATAAAATCGTGGTGGAGAATAGTATTTGACATGAATGTATATAAATGGCAAATGGTGACTGAGGGTTAACATAGGAAGGACATGATACTCCTCATAAAAAAAAAAAACAACAACAAAAAAACGTTGGGAGCATGATTCTCAATAGCTCATCGCAGTCTTGTAACATGACATAAATGAAGTAATTTGCAGAAAGTAACATTGTGTTTCGTCTGACATAGTTCCATGTGGTAGTTCTCAAGGGATCCAAATGGAACCCAGCTGACCATATTAGAAGGGCAGCGAGTCAGCAAGTGATCATCATAGGCAAAGGAAAGTTATAACAATCACACTCAGTAGATAATTTATGAATGATTTATGAATAGTCATGAAACTGGTCCAATTTTGCATAGATCACCGTTGATTCTTGCCACATCCTCCTCCTCCGAACAAGGCCGTTGGTGAGATGTTCCACTAACAAATTTGAAACCGTAGATGGTTGCAGCCATTTTGCCGAACCTTTTCATCTGAATGTGTACAAAAGAGGACACATTTCTAACAAACCTTTAATGGGTTTGCACCTTTCTCACTGTGACTGGTACGCACCAACCGAAAGTGTACTCTTTGCTAAGGACTATCGACAGAATACAGGGAAGGGGTGTGGTTTTTTCATTTTGTCAGATTGCAAGAACCCAACAAAATGCAGCCCGGGTCGCAGTTGAACCAGCATTGATTAGGAACTAAGGAAAAAGGCAGCTCAGTGTCGACATAGAACAACAACAAAAAAAAGCAACAGAATCAAGTATTATATTTCCCATTCACACGCAGTATACAACCTGAAATACAAACATTAAAAGCTCAAATGTGCATATAACAAGATCAGGTGTCATTCTCACCGCGTCGCATTAATTTTTTTTCTCTGTTTGATATTTGAGCTGGATTAAAAAATCTGCATTTATATTTGGACACATGCAGTGTGTTAGTATGAGATTCCATCGTTAATGCGCCAGCTCTCAATTAACCGCACTGCTGGTGGTTAGACGGGTCCTTTCATATGGAGAATCTAATAGAAACCCGTGAAGAGGAGGAAAGAGGAGCAGAAAAAGGAGACGAAAACAAAAATGATTTTTTTTTTTTTGTGTATGTATGTTCCACTTGATTTGCCAAATGTGACCAAAATATTCCTTTGACACCACATTGGGATCGCAGTTCTCCAGTGGTTGCCGTTAATAGGCTCAGATAGGGCTTTTTCATTTGGCATGCAGCTAATGGTGTCCTTTGAGTGCCCGGAGACCATTATCGACATCTTTCAGTTGTTCTGGGGATCCTAGGTATGAGGATATCAGTGTTTTGTTGTTTTTTTTTTCTTTTTTACTTTTGGTTATAGGAGATTTAGCACCTCTCATAAACTTATCCAGGGGTTCAGTGCCAAAATACTTTCCACACTTTCTTTTCAAATTCTTCCTCCAAATTTTGACGCGTAGCAAAATGTCTCAGGACTAATGAGCTTTTGAGAACTTTGGCAGTGAATCAGGCTACCTAATATTTTAGACCCACCTAGCAACAACCACACAGTTATACTTCAGTGGCTAAACTTCACCTGCTCTGAGTCTACAAAAGTATTTGCACCTATCTAAATCTAAGCCTTTTAAAATCAAATCCAACCCGTGAACCTCCTCCCCATGGCCACTGTTCTGATTTTATAGGGACTATTGGAAATTGCATACCAAAACGCCAGGCACTGTTGGCATTTTCATACCCCTAAGGCTTTATTATGACGCGAATTATCAAAACTGACCTGCATCCGCTTCACGTGGCTTTTTGTATGCTTGCCTCAGCGCCATTTTTTTTTTTTTTTTTTTTTTAGGGCGGTGAGTAGATAAGGCAGGCAGGCAGGCAGGCAGGCAGGCAGGCAGACAGACACACAGACAGATAAACCAGCAGGCCGATAGATAGATAGATAGATAGATAGATAGATAGATAGATAGATAGATAGATAGAAGCGGGGGAGGAAAATCAGTCGCCTTGGCGAAAAAATATTGGAAATAATGCAGCATATTTCTCGCGGCAACTGTTGCTCTCTTATTTTCTAATTTGTCTCTTGCCCTACAAAGAAGGAACAAAAACGGAATGCTAAAAACATCATACCAACAGTATAGTATTAGCAAAGTGTTGTAATCGTTTATAGCAGTGAAGGCATGTTGACAGGGTGTATGCTAGTCAGTAGACCTTAAGTGATGAAATGAAAATAATGTGTTGTTTAATGGGAGACAGGAGATTGAGCACCCATGTTGACGTATAACAAAGTGGTATATTAATTTCTTTTTAATTCTGATGGAACACGGCCGACGCATGTCAGGAGTCACCGAGAAAGATCAAGAAGTAGCAACGCATAGATTACAGTAGTCACAGTGGACAATTCCCGAACGGTATCGAGGAAAATAACCGCGACCACTGACCAGTCAAATATTTATGTAGTGCCTACCACCATTCGACAGTGCAATGAGGTCACTCAGCAGTTATCGGAAACACCCTCGTCCGGGCGAAAAGGGAACAATTTGGGATGGAGAGTAGGAAAGCGTTGGCTTGGTTTAACTCTCAGATGACGTCATTGGCACTGGCTAGCCAGGATAGAGCCGTGAATATTTCATTGTGACGTTACGGACCTGAAAATGGTGGGTGGGTAGGATGTTGATATAAGGATTAATCCCTGGCTGGGCTGGAGGGCGACGGGCCTGCAGCATTGTAGCACTGTATATTCTTATACTATACAGGCAAACACGCAGTGTGGTAGGCGACCGTACAGGGCGCGTACAGTTTCTACTTTGGGATTATATTCATGTACACATGCACTATGTGGTACATATTTGTAGGGGCGGTCTTCCCAGAGAAGTGTGAATATTATGACGTCCGGGCTAGTCGCGTGTCCAGTATGACGAGATTGGTATGGACGTATTCGACTGGTTTCCTTGGGCGCTAACGTTTAGCTTGAGAGCAGCTCTAGCACTTCTTCTGGTGAGTACGGACGTATTTGACAGGTTTCCTTGGGCGCTAACGTTTAAGCTTGAGAGCAGTCCTAGGACTTGTTCTGGTTGGTACGGACGTATTTTACAGGTTTCCGTAAGTGCTAACGGTTAGGTTGAGAGCAGCCCCAGCTCTTGTTCTGTAAGATCAGGCGATATCTTACACTCGTCACTGACCAACACCGAGAACCGTTGATCAGTGCAACTCAATCTTGCATCTTATGCATTGCATTTCCTTTCTGCTAATACAGCGCTTTGCATATTTTGTTCACGACATGCTACCCCTTCCGCTTATCGAAATTCGGGGGGAGGGGGGTGTCAGCGTCTCGAAATTTGCCGGACACCCTGCCCCTAATCATAAGCAAAGGCCAATGGAAGAGTCCCATGATGTTACCCTTAAGTCATGCTTAAGCCTGTAGCATAACTAAAACGATACTTAGGCTGCCTGATACTGGCACTAACGTAGGTCTGACCTCATGCGCCATATCATAGGAAATGGCTTGGTTTGGGGTTAGGAATACGATAAGAAAAGATAGAACAGGCATGAAAGAGTTCTTAGACATTGATAATAATTTCTAAGTATTGTCTAAAGTTTACCTTTCTTCCTTAACCCTAATCCTAAGCCTAAGTCAGGCACTAGGCTTGCGTCCCTAGGCCCTATATTTACCTACGAAATTTGCCGGAACTTCCGTGTTTAATCTGAGCCTATTCGTGGATGTAATTAATTTACTCTAACCTATTTACATGCTCGAGGGACTTAGATACGATTTAATTTTTGTTGTGGGGAGGATTATTTTTAGGGAAGAAGGTGAAGGAATGGAAGTACCGCTATTAAGGCACAGTAGAACTTCATGAACTCAAATTTCAAGGGATCGGCTAAGGTATTCGAATTCCCTCTCTCTCTTGTGAGGCAGATTAAATACAGAAATACACATGTCGAGGAAAGGACTCTACGGGCAACGAGTGGGCGAGAAATTTGAGTACATGAAGGTTCGAGGTCGTGGGGGTCTACTGTACCTTTGACTTATGGCTTGAGTGTTGGTTGGTGTCTAGTGAAGGGCACACTCGATTCATCCACCCACATCCATGCCCGCTGCGTGACCCTGTTGGCGTGTATGCGTTGTCAGCTGATGGCAAACCTGTTTTCTCTCTCTCTCACTCGCTGCCTATCGCTTCCCATCTCTGTTTCTCTCTCTCTCTTTATCTCTATCTCTCTCTCTCTCTCTCTTTCTCTCTCACACACACACACACACACACACAGTGGGAGGGAGAGAGTGACAGAGGCAAGGAGATTGTCACATACAAACATTCAGACAGACAGACAAACACAGATGGACAGACAGACAGACAAACAGACAGACAGACAAGCAGACAGATGGATAGACAGGCAAGCAGACAGACAGACGGATAGACAGGCAAGCAGACAGACAAGCAGTTAGACAGACGGTCTCGCTAGTTGTAATCAATCCGTTCCCTATCTCTTTCTCGACACGCTGCCCTCTCTTGTCCTGTAAGCCTGGACATCTCAAGTATCCTCTGACCTATTTTGACGCCGGGTCAGAGAAAGCCGTCCCCTCCTCTTCCTCTCCCCCCCCCCTCCTCCACCCCCTTCTCCCGTTGTTAACAAGACCATTGTCTCTGACGTCAGGGTAGAAGTGGGTTAACGATAGCAAATCTCTCCATCATTACAACTCACTCCGTTTTAGCCACAATTCCGTTATGTGCTCAGTCGGAATTTGAGTGTGTATGTGTATGTGCGCGCGCGTGTGTGTATGTGGGGATGTGTGTGGGTAGGTGGGCGGGTGTGTGTGTGGTGTGTTTGTGTGTGTCCGTCCTCACTCTACCCTATATTCTGCAGGAATGTCAAAAGTAAACAGCGGCGTGCAGCTGCAGTAGTTCGCTCGCTATTTTAGAATTGTGATTAAACAAAAGAGTCAGCGCGGTCTGTCTCATTAGACCAGATTTGAGTATTGGAAGCTCACAGAGGTTTGAAAATTCAACAGCTATACCACACCACTGCTATTTATGTCATAGATCAGTTAGTGTTTTTCTGCAGGTCTTATGGGGTAGGGGAGATACTCCCTTTTTGTCATAAATATGAGGGACGGTTTTGTACATTTTTGTAGGGATTTTAGGTTGTTCATAAGTAATGCAAATTCTGGGGCTCAAGACAGAAGGGGAGATAGCTTGGGTTGTGGGGGGGGGGGAGNGTTGGGGCCAATCGCGCAATCGTGCGGTCTGGAGGGAACACCGATCAGATATTGCTGTAAAGAGTTTATTGTTTACACTTAGAACGTAGATGCGGGTTGTAGCCTTGCGGGTGTCCGTGCCACCAGAACTATAAGACACGCACAGGGATTGATAAATTAATCGTTTTCTATTCTATGCCCTGGGCCAACTAAGTACATTGAGGAGTATTTACCTTGGCTGTATACTCACCGAAACTCCAAGAGATGCAAGGGGACTATATATATATATATATATATATATATATATATATAGAGAGAGAGAGAGAGAGAGAGAGAGAGAGAGAGAGAAAGAGAAAGAGAGAGAGATTATTTTTCTGCTGGTTCATTATTCAACTAGACCTCCATATTAAATACACCCTAGTAGTAAGTATATTTCTTCGGTGCACCAAAGTATACTTTATAATGCGATTCTACTGTATTATTATTCTATTAAGAAACTGCGTTTTGCTTCGGCCTAAATAAACAAACTGATGCATAATATAAGTTTCTAGCGGTAACAATTTAACCCTCACCTCACAGCGTTTCCAACCGTCATACTAAGTTTAGAAACGTAGGCTTTATATAATAATATACAAATAATATATGCGTTTCTCCCCCTCCTCCACCTGTTATATTTTGCCCATTCCTCCAAAATCCCACCAGCAAATGACGAACATGCTAATAAAGTACAGAACCTTTAAGGCCGAGCATAAACAACGTGTCACCCGTCTGTTGGCCCGTCTGTTGGCCCGTCTGTTGGCCCGCCTGTTGGCCCGCCTGTCAACAAAGTGGCGTCATAGCGGCACGCTGAGCCTAATCGTGGATGCGATTAATTTACTCTAACCTATTTACATGCTCCAGGGACGTAGATACGATGTACTTTTTGCTGTGAGGAGGATTATATTTAGGGGAGGAAGTGAGGTGATTAGGAAGGGAAGACAATGACCTTTCGTTTCTTTGTTGTTGGTGGGTGTAAGGGTGGTGTGAAAGATTCGTGAACAGTTGCTGAAAAATAGGGTTGTTACAGAACTTCCAAAATCTACAGGAAAATCATGGAAAATCGCCATAGACATTTCCATTTCCAGGTCTGGAAACTACATGGAGTTCTGAAGAATAGTCAGCTTTGATGAAACAAATACAGAATCATGTAAAATGAGTGCATGCAGTGCACGTACATAATTTGATTCGGAACGACACTATCATGCTCCGACCAAATTTACCAGAGTGAAATGTGTTTGTACATAGGAGTACGGTAAACACAAGCACGGTTTAGCACTAATCCCTGCAGAGTACACTTCCATTCAGCAATCCCGACTGTTTTGGTTGTTTTTTTTCGGTATATAAAACTTTTTTGGATGACGCAAAACTTCTGATAAAACACTTCAGGAAAAAAAGAAGAAAAAAAACTTGGTCTGAAGAGTGGTCGTGCTATCAGAGTTATACAGTACTTGAAATACTCCATGCAGCAAAAGATTGTCATATACTCGTGTTGGCTCCGTCATTATGTTGGACACAATTTTAGACAAGTTGGCAGTGTCATGGAGACAAAAGTTGTTACCGGTACATTGCGTAGCAACGTTGTGATGGTATTATGCGACCCCACGTTTTCCATTGCCACGAGGGTAAGGTTACTTAGGTTCCAAACTGTCGTAACTCGTTACTCTGTACTTGAGTTACGACAGTTTGGAACCTTACCCTCGGTGACTGACCTGCCCAGTTTATTCACCGTCTAGATAGGTAACTTTCTTATTTGGAGACCGAGGCAAAAAAAAAAAGGATCTTCAGTCGAAGATATCCCCCGTCTAGCAAGTGTTTGGACCCCTGGAATATTGGACAGCTTTTCGAAATTCACAGTGAAATACATGTATGAGGGCATAAGCTAACCCTGGAATAGGCGGAAATTGAGCAAAATGTAATAAGAACCTCGCAGTAACATTTTAAGATATGGCAGCATCCTAGTATAGTTGAAATGAAAGCTTGGAGGAAGTAAATGTATTTCTCATGTCACGACGACTGCTAGCACTTATGACTCAAGTCTTTTGAAATCCTGTACATTCATTTCCCTCAAGCCGCCGTTCTTTTTGAGGGTGGTGTTTTATGTCTGCATATCCGCAACTTTCAATAATCGCAGTACCTTTTTTTCAAAGGACAGAATATTATTGCATTTCGTTTGTAAAAATTACTGTATAATCACACCACCTCGTAATTGCAGCTGAACATTTGCTATTAAACGAGGTGGAGCCGTTACTACTATGATGCATGTAACGCCAAGCCAAGCTAAACACACTCTTGGCTGTAAACAGGAAGTCTCGAACACAACAAAGTGGAATACAGTATGTCAGAACTAAATCACACCAGCGACAAATCTGAACACACCAGAGATAACGTGTTTCAGCACTGAACGACTAAGAACTAGCCTAGTGCCACTGTAATCCCACAGTCATGACTTTCAGCTTCCATGAAGCGAAGACTGCAACTTTTATCTCCAGTCCTTGGCTTTTGTTAGGAGTTTGTTTTGTAGGCTATGTGTCCTTGTCCAGAAAGAATACGAGCGATTTTTAAATTGTCATGTGGATATCAGCTCATGGGTGCAGAAGATTTAGTTCCATGTTTTTTGGATTGGCAGCCAATGGGCCATTCTCGTCTTTGCTTCACGATCGTCTGGGGATCGCAAGACACAACTCCCAACCGTCATTACTTGCGCTTCCCCGCTTGAATTGTCAGAAAAATTTGATTTGCGGATTATGGTATGATTTTGGGGTTTTATACGCATATACATCTTTTCCTTTAGGAAGCGAGATTCGAGGACGTGGTCGGAAGACTATTTTTCTTTTAAACCGGAAGTGAGCTTCTTTGGAGCTGACTAAGTAAGAAGAGTCTATGGCCCAGGCTGTTGGGGTTTTATGGGGAGGGTGGCACGAGCCAGAGGAGGACAAAATGGTTATGGAGAGGAAAGAAAAGAGAGAGAGAGAGAGAGAGAGAGAGAGGGAGAGAGGGAGAGCGAGCGAACGAGAGAGGAAGAGAGACAGAGAGAGAGAGAGAGAGAGAGAGAGAGAGAGAGAGAGAGAGAGAGAGAGAGAGGTGGGACGGGGCGGGATGCATTTTGTTTCTTAATTAAAAAAAAACAAACTTATTCCCCTACCTTCCCATCCCTTCCCTTCGGAAGGAATCTCGAGAACTTAGTCTGTTACTCTCGTCAAGAAAAGACTTCTCTGAAGTGATTCAGTTATGAACTCTCTCTCAACCACAATGTGTTGTATTGTATAATAGTTGACTGTACACTAGTATTATTACACTGACTGTACAATGTTACACTCTTTCTTAGTTCTAGTGTATACTTATTATCAAGAGCATGATAATTACTTTCTGTCAGTCATGTATCCTTACTATCAGTGATTCTGTTTAGTCCTTTCGGTTTATCCGTTGACAGGGTTTCCATTTCATTGAGACTGATACTGGAAGAGCCTGGATTAACTTAGTGCGGATTTTTATGGCGGCACAAGGCATACGGCCTTTCTGTGACCGGAGGAGGGTTGANGGGGGGGGGGGGGGGGGGGGGGGGAGTGATCTGGTTTTTTCCTTCGGAGGTGTGTGACCCTTATGGGTTCTTGAGAGGTGTAGTTTTTGGCCAAGAAAGGAGGGGACCCCCCGTGAATCCCTGACCCCGTAGGTGAGGCACTGGGTTCCTTGGATTCTTGAGTTGTGTGGAACCCCAAGGGTCCCAGGTAGCCACAGGTTTCTTAAGTTTTGAGAGTCGCGGGGTCCCTTTAAGTTCTTGGGAGGTGTAGGGCTCCTTGGGACCTTCAGAGGCCATGGGTCCCCTTGGCCTTTGAGTGATGCGGGAGACCTTTTTGGGTTCTTTGGAGAACCCGGTTGGAGTGCCTATAGGGGCGCGGTGGGAGTGCATTAGGACCGGTTGGGAGGGGGGGGGAGGCTCAAACACCGGGAGTCCCCAAGCAATTGCCCCCGGGGGCCCTCAAGCAATTGCCCCCATTAGCCCCATAGATAATTCAGGCCATGGCTATAGAGTATTCCCAGTGGTTTGCTCAGTGTCGACACTGATAAGAACATGATGGAACATTCATGTCGCCATGGACGCCGGAATACAAATAGATTCTGGGCTGCTTATCTGTTTGTTTGGTAATTAGCACAAAGTAAATGCCCTGGAATTTTGTGTTTTCGTTTGTATTGTAGCGTAGTGTAGAATAGATTTTTTTTTTATGTCATTGTGCTCTTCCGTATTGGTCTGTTTGCACTTTCTGCCGACTGTTCGAAATTAGGACCATGGTAGGAACACTTTGATGCTACACAGTGCAGTTTTCTCCTCCTCCCTCCCTTTCTCTCTCTCTCTTTCTCTCTCTCTCTCTCTCTCTCTCTCACCCACATACACCCCCCCCACCCACACACACACACACACGCACACTCACTCACTCACTCACTCACTCACTCACTCACTCACTCACTCACTCACTCCTCACTCACTCACTCACTCACTCACTCACTCACCCACTCGCACATTTTAAGATATGATTAAAAATTACTTTATTCATCCATAGTAGGAAACTTGTCTTTCCTGACTCAAATTCCTTTCTCTTTTTTTTTCCTTTCTCTCCCATCCCCCAACCCCATCCTCCATCTCACCTCCTGCTGCTCGCCTTTGAAAGAATATCTCCGCCCTTGTCCATTTGCGTGGAGTCACAGATGAACAATTGTATTTTCACTCTCTGTTCGTGACACGCAGGGTCGTTACAATGCGCCTGGTTACTGGAAATAACTTAACTCCTATCTTTACTAGCGTTATCTCACTGCTGCACTCATGCATTTACTGAGACCCAGTCCTGATGTTTGGTTGGAACCATTTGTAAAAGCATAAACCTATCGCCTTCTGCACTTTCGGACAGCGATGTGGAAGTTTTGTGTTATATATAAATATTACCTGGAAGTAAGTGAAATGATACATCTTAAAGCATGCTTACAAGCACAAGTACAGACAAGCAAATAGAGCAGGTAAATTATAGCATCTCTTAAATTGGCTGTTTTGGTGTCACTGTCAAAGTGTGTACGTGGGAACGTATCAGTTTGAAAGCGGGATCGGAAACATTCGCGTGTAAGTTGTTCACCCTTATTCAGAGTGAGATTCTACAGTAGATTTGTGCCAGAAGAGGATAAGGATAGTAACGGTGGTATCACTCTCTACTCGTTATACGGTAAGGTCTAGTTTGCTACCGCCGTGAATTCTAACGGCTCAGTAGATCAATGGATAGTACACTGGCCCTGAGAGCCCAGGGTCCGGTGTTCGATCCTCTCTGCAGGCATATTTTTTTGTGTGTGTGTGAAGAGGGGAATAGAAAGAAATTTATTATATTCAGTATTATCCACATGCCTTCTCTTATTCGGACTTCACTGAATGGAAAGGCTGTTTTCCCTAAGGAAACATGATCAACACAAGTCTACTGTAGTTCGCTTATGTTCTGCAGCAGTTTTCATTTATAGGGTTGATCCGCTTACGAACTCACTATAGACTTATCCTCCTGCTTTTTGGTTTGATTGTTCTCTCTCTTCCCTTTTCTTTCTTTCTTTCTTTCTTTCTTTCTTTCTTTCTTTCTTTCTTTCTTTCTTTCTATCTTTCTTTCTGTTTGGTGTGTCTCTAATTCTTCGTACATTTCTGTCGATCATTGTTTATTTGTTTTTTTTCCCTCGTAATTTTGTTGTCTATCTATTTATCTGCCTGCCTGCCTGCCTGCCTGCCTGCCTGCCTGCCTGCCTGCCTGCCTG
>JAWQUT010000319.1:627177-643423 GCA_033807755.1 Ellobium chinense
TTGGTTAAGTCGAATAAAAAAAAGACCGTCATGTTAGTTCGCAAACTGAAAATTGTATTTCAAAAAAGAAAAAGAAAAAAAAACAACAAAACAACTGCCACATTTACACGTTTAGCTCAGTATCCATTACACGTGTCAGTTTGGAAGGGGCGAAACGAGCGCCAGGGAACAGGTCTTACCAGCTTTTACCGCGCATTACGAGACATTTATCACCAGTTGACCACAGACATGTCTTCACATGCGTTTGCAAATTTTTTTTTTTTTGTCCACTTAGCAAATTCTAGGACTCTTTTAATGTGTTTTTTGAGGTAGGTATTATAGTAGACAACGGTCAAAACGAAGCCGGTTAAACCGTAAGTACCTTAAAACGAAAGGAGACAAGACGTTCCGTTTTTGTTTTTTTGTTTTGTTTTTGCTAGGCTTCACTCGCTAAACCGAACTCTGTTTAAACCGAACATAAGTCTGGTCCCGCGGATTTCGTCTTAACCGGATTTCGTTTCAACCATTGTCTGCTGTATTAGGAACAGAGCCATTGGAAAATGTGGACGGACTCTCTCTTCCCTGACCTAGTTGTACTGCTCTGACTCAAGTACACATTGGGGGAAATCTGCGAGTTTTGGCAGATGAACATAGAGCACTTGTAAAACTGAGAAGGCGAAGTGTGTGAGAACACTGTTAAGGTGCGTTACTGCAACTAATTAGTCGCAGTTTCGACACAGCAGGATTGTGAAGTTAGCTGTTGTGATGGACAGTATCTCTCAGGGGTGTTCAACCTTTGCAGAAAGAGGGTCAGCTTTGTACTTATAGTCATCTTGAGAAGGCCATTGATCTGAAACGTGTGTGCATACTTGTCTTAATGTATGATATTATACAAAACAAAGCATTCTATAGTCTATATCTGTTTAATGTTCGTGGGCTATGGGGTCCATTCTTGGCCAGTGGGTTAGCGTGTGGCATCCTTCACGTATATATATAGTCTATATGTAGTGTTTGGAGTGCAGTGCCAAAGTGACGAAATGATCAATTATATTTAGCAGCTTGGCAGAATGGTTACCGCATGAGACTTGGGATCTGGAGGTCTTGAGTTCAAGACCCGTCATGGTCCTGTTGTGAATGCCTTGGGGAAAGGATTTTCTCCGTCCACCTGTCTGTAAAAAGACACTGGGATCTAGGCAGTGGAAGATATTGCCACAGTGCTAGTGACCAAAACCTGCAAAATGGCAGCGGCACTATATGGTTTTCGAGAAGTTGAGAAAGCCCTTGAATGATGTGGCCTGCTAGGTTAATGGTACTGTGGTGCTATGTGAGTGGGATTAGTCTGAGTACTAGAGCAGTAATGTTCATTCTTCTTCTTCTTCCTCTTCTTCTCTTCCTCTTTATTCGCGAGAATTGTTATTGTTTTATTATAGTTAAACTTTACTTTTTTTTTATCTTTCCCAGATGTCTCAAGGAAGTAGATTAGCAGTAACGTCGTTGCCATGGTGAGGGGTGGAGCGTCAAAATGGCCGCCACGTCTACTGCGGATGCCGATGGTGCGTCGGTTGATGGTGATGCTGGCTGTTTTTGGGGTGATCTGGTCCTTCACGTTTGTCAACATATCACTAGTGTTCAACCAACCACAGCCTCGAGACAGCAGTGTGGTCAAGGTAAGGGGCGTTTGTCATCTGGTCCACCTTGTATGTGACTGTTGGTACAGTTGATTCTGCTTAATGGCAAATCTTGTACTTGCAACGTCAGGGTAATCGTGATGTTTTTTCGGAACTTTGGGTGTGAATTTTTTTCAGAGTGATTGTGAAAGATCCCTCAAAGTACACTTTTCAGATAATGTGTAAGACTAGAGCTTGATTACAGAGTACGGCACTTTTTGTAGAAAAGTCACTAGATGATGGAACTCCTTTTAGTAGCAAGTGTCCCATTTTTCCTAGGAGTTGCGATTAAATGGAATCAGCAGAACCTATGAAATACATTTTGCTGAGAGTACAGATTACTGATTTTGGCAATGTGGTGTCCTTGTAAGCTTGAAAAAACAAAACCAGATGGCTGTTACCTCCAGCCGAGGGAATCATGTCAAGAGTGCCATCATCATCAGCATGATCTTCTTCCTCCTCCTCCTCCTCCTCCTCATCATCATCTTCTTCTTCTTCCTCATCATCCTCATCATCATCATTAGACAAAAGAGAAGGAAACTGGGTTGCTCAATATCACTCGCGAATAAACTTGTAATGTAAATATAGTTTTTAAATTCTACAGTTATAAGATATTTCGGATATGGACCTCATTCCCAGACAAGAGCTAGACCATAATCATCAGCAGCATCGTCAGGTCATAGTTAGCAGTGATATCCCAAGTATTCATGCTGGATATATGGTTGATAAAATAGAATTGTAACTACAAGCATCACTTCCACAGTTGTAACTACAAGCATCACTTCCACAGTTATGTCCTATGGCGTGTTTTTAAAGAACCCGCACCTGGCTTTGTTCAGATGTCAAGCTATTTTTTTTTTTTTCAAATTCAGTCGTTTGTTAGTTCCATGTCTTTTATCCCATTTCAGGCTGAAATAGTCCAGCTGAGTGAGGAGTACATCAAAGCTCTAGCCAAAGAAAATGGCGACATTGTGGACGGACCTTATGCTGGAAGATTTACTGCCTTTGGTAAGCAGGCACCGGTCTATGTAATGTATTAGAACGTATCCTCAGTCGGGCTGTACTGGAGAATCTCTCAGTTTCAAGGTGCAGAAACCATACCCGATGTATTCAGAATAACGAATGCATGGTGTTGTTTTTCTCTTTTTGTGTTTATCTGGTGGTCAAAATGAAAAAAAAAAATTCATTCAGGCTTAGATGATCTTTGAATTAAAAAAGAAACTGGGATGTCACTTCTAAGCACGTTAACAGACTGTACTTTTCTATTCTATTACGTAGGGGCTATAGCTTTGTTATAGGGAAAAAAATGGCAAACAATGGCTTGTAGTGGCCACTGTGTAGACGCACGCAAGGAATGCTTTCGTTCTAATATTTCAGCTGTGACAAAACCATAGTATCTAGCAATTGAAATTTGCACCGTAACTGCTGCTGGCAGGACATTGGTTACGGAAGTCCACTAAGTAGGGGGGGNGGGGGGGGGGGGGGGGGGGGGGTCGATGATTGCCTCCCGCCGACCATGGTAATATGGTAGATCAGTTTACAGTAAGTATAGTTTCTTGCGGAATATGGGGCCAAATAGGGGTCAGTAAAAGGGGAAAAAGATCGCACAAGGATTTTGATGACCTTTTTTTTCTGAATCTGCATTGTCGGACAGACGCCGTGCTTTCATTGTAGTATGCTAAGACTTTATGCCCATATTTTGTCGTACATCTCAACTTGGTGTTGGCCAACGCTTAGCGATAGGTCATTAACAAACCTGAGTAACACACGGACAGGTTGTTTAATACTGGAGTTTTGAAGAATGGCTGTTTCAACACAACCTGCCTATGGTGTCAGAAGAGCTCCTTCAATCTCTTCTCCCCATTCAAAAATCCAGAGGCCTCAATAAAAGTCACACACATTAATCTTCCGCGTTTTTTCTTTGCTGTTAGAAGCGAATAAAGCAGCACTGGTTTCGAGGACTTGGTTAGGCTGACATCAAGCTTTTAAGAGATCTTAAGTTTTGTTCAGATAAAGACGCTGGTGACAGTTGATAAGAGATGAGGATTGGGGGAGGGGATGGAGGGAGGGAGCAGATAAGCAGATATAACGAACGTCTGGCTTAGTGGTGGGCAAGTGGGCATTATGATTTCTTAGTATGGTTTCTAAATAACGATTCTTTCAGTGCTTACGAATTTCGATTCAGTATTGGAAGTGTCGGAAATATCGAAAGTATTGGGAATGTCATTAGTATCGTAAGTATCGAACTAATTCCGACTCTCATTACGAATACTGTATAGCAATCTTTCTCCCAGTGCATTATAAAGAATCAGATCGATTTTTTTCGGTTTGCCTCTGATCCTCAGTCTCAAACTAGCTACTCGCTTCCCCAGCCTATTTGTATCAAAAGGTATTGAAAGTATTGAAATACCTCTGCGGCATGAAGTATCAGATTTTGAAATACAATCGATAGTTTCAATACTTAGAGCGTGAACGCTGAGTATCGCGATGCCGAAATAAAAAAAATAAAATCGTCCCACCACTGGTCTGAAAGTCATGCTGTCAGTGTGCAAATCAAGAACGGAGACCACGTGATGGCACACTGAGAAACAAGGGCGGAGATCACATTGTTCATCACATGGATGACTCAGTGACGTGAATTCACCGCATACATACAATACAAACACTCTTAGCGTTGTTATCTCAAACTTAATTGCTTTATCCTGATGCTGAATGCTTTTTGTTCGGAGTGGCTCTTGGAGCCGTCAAATGTTGATTTCAGTTCCCTCCTCCTCCCCCCTCCAGCCTCCAAAACAAACCCTCAAACACTAGCAAGCAGTGGCAATATGTAGTCCTATCGTTCAGAAGTTGCTAATGTTCGTTAGTGATCGCTTATTTAAGACTTACTATACCTATTTTATATATAGCTATGGAGCCACTTTCGTCTTTTAATTTAAGAAGTGCATGGAGGTTAGTTGTAATCCCAAAACAGCGTATCAGTAGCCAAACCCGACCCGACACGCATTCATTATAGGTATGAGAAGGAGTAGATTCCCTGTCACACACAGAAGTGCCCGTATTTGGACAGTGATATGAACCCAGATGGAAGCATAGATTCTGTTCTAGCATTCATGACCATTAAGGGAAGNGGGGATGCGAGTCCAGTCTGATAATTTTAAGCTCTGACATATTATCTAGGGAGTATGTCACCAGGGATTTTATCAAATTACAGTGAAAGCTCAATTTTGAGTAGGATGGTGGAAAAAAGACTACCACTAGAAATTTTCCTGTCCCTACAAGGGATCGAACTCAGGGTCTCTCAGCTTGCAGGTCTGAACATGCTACACCACAGGGACGCTGAATTCACAGCATCTTAAGGCTTAAATACCTACACTGCCTGAATAGTGTTCCCTAACGCGTATGTGCCTAGTGTTTACCACACTGCTCACTGATAGGAAAACAGGTTTAGCCTGAAGAGACTGCCTTCGAGATGAAGCTATGGGACTCAGCGATAGATTTGCCAAAAAAAGAAAAAAAAACAAAACCAGTCGATTTTCTGAAGCAAGTCAGCACAACCACAACAATATGAGACATGTCTGGAAAACGCAGTAGGAGAAGTCAGGACGAACTTGTATCTGCGTAGCCCATCACACCGCGTCTCTACATAAACTAAGTCTGCACTTGGTGGTGATTTCGTCCCTGTGTTGACTCTCTTTGGAATTTACTGAATTTAATGTGACTAGAATTGGCTAGAGCTTACTGATATATTACTGACAAGACTAACACCCCATTTTACAAATGGGCAGGCAGGCAACGCACCAGCGGCGAAAGAATACCTAGCGCACCGAAAGGCATCATAGACGAATGCATTAGACTCCGTGAAAAAGTTGGACGATTGGCGAATCGGGCAGATTGAAAAGATCTATGGGAGATTGTATTTCGTTGCTATACACATTTTTTTAAAAAAGGGTAATAAAAATAAAGAGGACTGATGTGTATAGTTACTTTTTGTGTATTTTCCTACGAATTTAGGTGAAAACCGCATGTTTTTACGTTACGTAGTTCTCAAGAAATCTGTGACACAAATTTGGCTGAAGCGTTTTATTAATATAGTTATGATTTTATTACAGAAAAAAAAACAAAAAACCCAACACCCAAAAATCAACTGTATAAATTTCTGTATAGCCTACAATCTGACCTCGATATGAAGTTTTCCGTAGACGCATGAAAACAGTGTATTCATTATGAAAGTCTACCTGAATAATAGAGTGATACGTGTTGAATAGTAATGCTGATGAAATCCATTTTCAGTAACGAAATATTCAGTGTTATGTCGACCTTCGACAGTCTTTCTTTTCGCTTCATTGCGTTCTATGGAAACATTACGCCGTGGGATATTTCGCTTCCTGTTAAGCGACACCACTTTTCAAAGGGCACAGGAACTTAATCTGAAATAATTTGATATGAAGCGTCATTGTGTATGGCTTCAGGATGTGTCCCATGCAGCGTTTATCAACTTTTTTTTGTTGTTAATTCCTATAATAAGTCACCCGTAGCGAACACGTACAGACTGCTGCGTTTTTAATGCTTTTCCCAGGCAGTGACACATGCTTTTAATGCTGCTCTTGTCTGTGGCCGTATGCATAATCCATGCATTAACGTATTGCGTTAACCACGGTGAACACTACTAATGTTTTTGTGAGTTTCCCGTGGTTACCGCATTGTATTAACCAACGCATGGATTATGCATGCCGCTACATGTTCATTAATCTTGTTCATTTTTTTTTTGTCCTGCTGTGCATTGAAAGACATGGCTGAAGATATCAAACATGCATTGTTTCGCTGTGTTCTGCTTTTGTATAACATGATAGATGGACACAGGGTCCATCGGTGGCTGTTTTGAAATTGCCAAGGTTTTTTTTTTTTTTTTTCCAAATCTTGTAGTNTGCATTGAAAGACATGGCTGAAGATATCAAACATGCATTGTTTCGCTGTGTTATTCTGCTTTTGTATAACATGACAGATGGACACAGGGTCCATCGGTGGCTGTTTTGAAATTGCCAAGGTTTTTTTTTTTTTTCTTTCAAATCTTGTAGTGGTTGTGTTTGAAATTGCCAAGGTGTTTTTTTTTCTCAGATCTTGTAGTGGTTGTGTTTTGAAATTGCTAAGGTGTTGGTTGTTGTTTTTTTTTTTTAGATTTTGTAGTGGTTGACTGTATGAGCTAACAGACCGGAATATATTTTCCTTTCCGTCAATTTCAGAATAAGATCTTTTGTTTTTATTTTTGAGCAACGTGCTTATATCTACTCCATACTGATGTCCAGGATCGTTTCTGAGTATTGATAAATTTTATAGTCGGTACTGTCAACATGGGCATCGAAAAATTGACGAATTTCGATACCATTTCGATCCTGTCACGTTTAATTTATTGTATGCTTCTATCAAGCTTACGAGTACAATGATGTCGTGTCAGAAAGGTATCGCAGAGATGAAAAGGATCAAAAGCAGTTATGGCTCCTTACAATACTCAGTGCCCGCCTAGGCTCCAATAAAGAGATAGCTTCAGTGATCTTGAAAGAAGGCATACACTTAATTTTGATGCCTTCCGAATGTCAGTGCCAGACTGTGTTTCAGGGAAGAATAGCTTCTTTAATTCATTGAAAACCGAAGACATGTAAATGCACACCAGTATGCCGTGATGCTATCTTCATTCCAAAATGTTGTATTTATTGTTATGTTGTTGGCTTTTGCCTAAATAAAAAACCTGAATCTGAACCTGACTCATGATACTCTATTCTCTCTCTCTCAACCAGACCTGAAGAAGACCATAGCTGTATTACTGGAGTCCATGTTAGCCCGCATCAACCGGCTGGAAATCTTTGTCAACAATGTCACCAACGGTTCCCTCCTCAACGACAACTACACCTACTCCTCCAACTCGCTGCTGGCGCTTCATCATGGGGTTCCAGCCCGGCCAGGGGCGGATGCCAAGAAGGAAACCGTGTTGTCTGCTCAAGGTGTGTTGCCTGAATTAGTTTGGTCTCACTTACTTGAAATGATTTTGTGTCTGTATGGCTTGTATCCTTGGGACCACAGGCTTGATTATTAGACCATAGTATTAGTAATAATGATAATAATAAACCTTTAATCGCCCTGAGACGCTCAGCCAACATTGGCAACATACTTATCCAGACCATACCCCAAACGATCATTTCATCATCTTCTCAAAGCATCCTCCAGAATGGCACATTCCCTTGTGGATCAGTCCGTTGCCTTACTTGCTCCAGCATAAACACCAGCCCCCTAATTACCAGCTCCTTACTGGTCAATCATTTTTTCAGAAAGTTTTGTGTCATTGGGCAGAATCATATTTAGTTTTAATAATAATAATAGTAATAATAATAATAATAATAATAATAATAATAATAACAACAACAACAACAGTAATGAAGAACTCGACCTCCTGTGATTTCATTTTTCTTTAAGTGTAACAGTCTTGAGAGACTATGCGAGAAATTGGGTATATTATATAAGTGATCAAAATAATAGAATGAAAACAAATTAAGGAAAAAAAAACCCTTTGCTTATCTCTAGATCTGCTCCAAGGGAAGTCGGAGAAGTGTGAGCTGACAGAGGAAGATAAAGCCCAGTTTCCTAATTGTCCTCAGAAGATAGAGGTGGGTGCAGTGTGGCTTTTTTCCCTCTGTAGTCTGTCTTGGTCTGTCACTTGTACCTCTTGTATGACCCCTGGGATGATGAGATGGGACCCACTGCTGAAACCTGCACAATGGGCACGCATATCTTCTTTAATTCATTGAAGACCAAGACGTGTAGTCTATATGCACACCAGTATGCCATGATGCCATCTTCCTTGTGTAACCGGGTGGCAAGGCATATAGTATTCTCCTAGTATTATTAAAGGAGAGAAATATGAGCTCAGTCTGATAAGTTTTTCAGATGTTACTCATTATTTTAAGGAAGTGTGTCACCAGGGCTTTTACCAAATTACTGTGAAGGATCAATTTTGAGAATAAAGGCCGAGAAAACCTACAATTGAGGTTTCCTGTCCCTGCCGGGAATCGAACCAGGGTCTCTCAGCTTGCAAGTCTGAACGTGTTACCACTACCTGAATATTGTTTCCTAACCTCCACATGCGAGCCTAGTGTTCACCCGTGACCCTAACACTACTCACACTTGTAACTAAGTACTATATCTTTCTGTAGTGAAATGTCCACTTGCGTCTGCAGACAGAAGGTAAAATGTCCTGCCCATTCGAAAATCCAGTCCAACTCACTCATACATTACGCCATAGACTATTGAGGAATTTTATAATTTTAGAGAGGGATGATTTCATGTCATTTCAACACCGTCCAATTTTCAGGACGGTAAGGATTGGTTATCTTCCTTTTGTTTATTTTTGTGTTCGTTCATCTGAAGTCTGTCTCGATGGAAATTGTTTTGTACGGAATCACATTGAGGTGTGCCAGTTTAGTTCCTCGATTAACTCGCGCACAAATCCACTGGTCGAAGAGAACGCTAGATAAGATAGATCGGGTATGAGGGCAAAACGGTCTTTCCTTCATTTTTTCCCTATTTTTTGTCTTAGTTAGGCCTCCTTGATTGAACTAGGCGCTGAGAATGATCTGATCTTGCCAGACTCCCCCGTATCAGAGAGAGGAATAGCATTTTTTTCCCAGTGTCTTGGGTTTAGCTATCTGATTGAAGAAAAAAAAAAGAAGAAGAATAGAACGTCAATTGACCCCGTAAGGAAATTGGTTTATAATGCCACACAATGCAAAGATAGGGAACAGCAAGTTATATAATGTAATTACAAAATATCATATTTCAAATGAAGCACATAGCAAAGTCATAGCTGATCGCCTGCGGTGCAGCATCCTTTAAAGCCAGGCACTCATTTACGTCTGAGTCAGTGGGGAAAGGAAAGTGAAGTGTCTTTCTCAAGAACACTGCAAAGTAAACCGCCTGGCCCAAGAATCGAACACACAACTCTTTGACTTGACAGTCTTCAATTTCTGAGTACAGCTTACAAACCACACGGCTGCCTTAGTTGATAATACAGATCACGAAGTGTCAGGTGTCACCAGCTTTTTCACTGACTAATTATTTCCGCGGCTGAGTTAGGGAAGTCGCTGTTTGGAATGGGGAAGAGCAGAGTCTTCAGAGGCGTACCTCGATCCACTTACTTCTTAACACTATACATGAACATCGCTTTCAGTGAAAGGGTATTCTTGGTCGTTTCAGCAAGGCTTTCAGATATGCTGACGTTCCAGACCTGCCCAGCAGCAGTCCCTTCCTGAAACTGTGAGGTTGTTTGTTTGGGGTATTTATCATCACAAAGAGCGATCGCCTTAGAGGCTGTCATTAATAATGTCAACTCCAACGAAGCTTACTTCCAGTTTACGCAGAATGGCAGTTTTAATGCGTGATCAGATCTCGCTTCCGATACCTCAGCCAATCAAATCCAGTGTCACAGACCATAACAGTCGGCCATATTCCTCTGATAATCGGGGAAGTGGAAAAACGGAAGTAATGATTATAGAAGTTGTAGCGTGCTATAATTCTACCCGGATGATCGTGCATTCACTTTAACTGAAAGTTGTTGATTCGGAGACGTGTAAACAATCCCAAAAATATTGCCCGAAATACGGAGCATAGAGGGATGAGTTTTTTAATGGCTGCACAGTCGCCCTCTCTACACCTTCGTAGAGCAGAGCGACGTGCAGAATTTGCTTTTCATCTAATAGATCTATAACTAATGCAAGCCACGGTTAAACATCAGGTGAATTACGGTATCCGGGCGGTGCTGTCAGTTAATAGATATTTTTTTAAGCTTTTCCATTAAGTGTACATTACAATGTTTAAAGGTCGGTATTATCGATCCAGTCCCTCACGCCGGTTAATGAATTCGACTTTTTGCTTCCCTCGTATCCTAACATCAAAGTAAATTAATTCTGCCGCATCTGATCGTTACTGTCGGAAGGTGAACCCCGCCTACAAATGGCCGTGGACTCTGCTTCGACTCAGATGGGTCTGCTTTTATATTTGAAACATTCGATGTTTTCATATCAGTTGTGATATCTGGGACTGGAGAAACGGTACAGAGATCTAGTGATCTATGCAGTTTTGAAGTGCTTTACTCGTTCAAGTTCAAAGGTTTTATTAGGCCATACTGCCGTCCCAAGACAGAGCGACGTATCTGACAAAATCGAGTTTTCTTATTTCATTGTCTTGTTGGACTTGTCTTGCCCATAATATCCTTTTTGTGTCAAAGGCAGGTAGACGTATCTTCACTCGAAATAGTAGTTTTCAAAGCGTCAAACCCACGTAAGTGAGTGTTTACAACCACACAGTCGATGGCAGAGCGACGCATCTATATTTCCCAAGGCAGAGCGACGTACCGAACACCTTATCTGCTTTGATGTGTTTTCCTGGCAAAAGTTAACAGTATGATCTGTTGAACCTTGCATTAGAAAACAGGTAATACATAGAACTAACACTATGCCAAGTCATGATTAGAAGCATTCATAACTTTAGACAGGCTAATAATCTGAATTTTGTGCATTTTCCTCAAAATCATGAAATGCACAGATACATGTACGTTACTCTGCCTTGGGACGGCAGCACAGGCCAACATAATACAGCACAATACAATAATAAATGAGTACAATCCTGCAAAGACATAATAAACCGTGTTCCTCATGCAGACTATTGCCACTCACCTACCACTTTCTCATCTAGCTGACACCACCACTCTTTCAAGAGTTAAAATGACACCCAAATCATGACATTACTTACTGCTGTAGTCACTCTCTCACTCTCTCAAAATACACTCTCTGCTTGTCTCTCCACCCCCCCCCCCCCCCCCCCCCCCNACAATTCCTTGCCAGAGGGTGCCCATTTTGGCTCAAATTTCTGAATTATATTTCTTCAATATTCCGAAACATAAATTATTCAGACTTCGTATGTCTTCACCCCATTCACTTTTAAAGTAATTTACGAAGCTAATCATAAATTCTGAGGGAAAAGTGCAGTCCCGTGTGAACCGTGCGATTGAAATTAAATTGTTAAAGCGTCCCATCATACTATTCCTGTCTTTTTATACCCTGGATTTGATTTCCTTTTCTGTATTTTCTGTAACACACACAGCGTTATATCATAGTCACAATGAAGAAAATTACTTTTACTTATCACGCGGCGAAATTGTCTTACAATGCCATACAGTGTTATACATCTGTTTCATAATACAGATAAACGTAGAACATTATTTACTTTATAAATGTAAATATAAAATATTACAGATGGAACCCATTACAAAGTCATAACCGCCCTGATAACATGTGTATGGTGATATCGCTGCCAATACGGGGAAAAAAAACACAACATCTCTATTTGGAGAGACATACAGTCACAGTCTACCGCTATATAAATTATAACAGTCGCCCATTGTTAAAGGGAAAAAAATAACAACGCTAGGCTAGTAAAAAAAAATC
Source organism: Ellobium chinense (assembly GCA_033807755.1). Lineage (NCBI taxonomy): Eukaryota > Metazoa > Mollusca > Gastropoda > Ellobiida > Ellobiidae > Ellobium > Ellobium chinense. The sequence continues at coordinate 639,314 of JAWQUT010000319.1, forward strand.
CTGAGACGAAGATCCTGTATCGGGAGCTGAAAGATTACACCATATCACGGAAGGGCGTTGGCGACATTTTGAGTGTTTTAGGTATGAAGATGCCAATGTTTTTTTCACTGTTGGCTATATTAGGTTTTACACCTCTCATTAACTTATCCAGGAGTCCTAGGCCAAAATACTTTCCAAACATGTCGTTTAGCTCTTCCTCCAAATTTTGACACGAAGAAAAATGCCCCCCCCCCCCNCCCCCCCCCCCCCCCCAAACCAGTTAGCTTTTGGGAACTTAGGCAGTGAAGCAGACTACCTAATATTTTAGGCCTTTTCACAGAGTAACAGGGCAACCTTACCCACCTAGCAACAACCACATATTTTAAACTTGAGTGGCTAAACGTCACCTATGTATTTGCACCAATCTAAGCCTTTGAAACTAAAATCCAACCCCCTTTCCCCCGTCCCCATTGCCAGTCTACTGATTTTATAGGGACTATTTAAAAGTGCATATTTTTATGCCAGGTGCTGTTGGCATCTTCATACCTTTTAAGCTGGGATCACTTTCCGACAGCCCAAAGCGGGATCTGTGTTCCCAGGAAGTGGCGTGTGTGTATAGCTCGAATAATTTCGGAGATATTAAATATTTACTGATTGGGCGTATGTAATCAGTTCTAAATCTCACTGAAATCTTAACCCTCTAAGTCCCAAGAGTAGAAAAGTTAATATAGTGACAAAGCCGGTTCCTTTTGTGTTTTGAGTAAGTAGTTTACATCTTTTCAGCTTAACTTTCATAATGTCTATATAGACTCTTAAATGTTATTTAGTAATATAGGCCATTGCACGCTGGTTCGTTGAAGAGTCATTTCCACATATCTTGTTTGGTTACGGAAACACCAAGGTCATGTGCCACATATGGCATAATGGGTCTTTGACTTTGAGGGTTAAAACGCTCTTCAGAAAAAAAAAAACAACAAACTAGCGAATGTTGCATACGCCGAGATAGGCTACAACTGTAGCCCCTAATATTTATAGGGTCATTGAATTCGGTTTGGTTGGGACTTGTCAAATTATTTAGCAGCGATAAGGAAGTTGACCCCAGGAGAAAGAGCTATCTGCTACTTAGATCAACCTTCGTAAACAAGGGTGGGCATTTCCCCTTACTCCACAACCGCAGTAGTCGCCTCCGCTTAATCACCATCCACCTGATCATATTTATGTATTGTTTAATCGCAAAAATTTTGTACTCATCTTAACCGGAATCCGGATAATTGCAAGGCCGCGTAATCGCAACACTGTCCACAAAACAAACTGTTGTCTTTAACATAAAAGTCACCGGATAAAGGCAACTCGATTTAATCACAACTGTTTACATGCTGCCAAAGAGATCGGATGAAGTGGAGTTGACACTGATATGAAATATTATTTCTGTATGGTAGTCGAAAGCAGACGACCCCGCTTAAATTGCACCCCTTGTAGAATGAAAATAAAAAGCAAGCAGTGTGGTTTCACTTGCATGCCGTGCTTAATTTCAACCCCGCTCACAACCCATAGAGTTCTGATTAAGCTGGACCCAGTCACGGGTTTAGGAAAGCGAAAAAAATACAAAATAAACGGCGACGGAAGAGCTGTAGCTTTCTCTTAAATCAAATTCTGCACTTTACGAAACGAAATCGGTCTCTCTGAAGTATGTACTTTGAACAGGTATTGGCATCCATCGCGTTCAAACGATGAGATGTTAGATACTTTGAGATGAACCGGATGGGGTTACGTGTGGCATTTCCTGGCCTTTGGAGACGCTTTCCCTTCATCAGAACAGGGCTGTGTCTCAGTCGATATTTTCAAATACCTGAAGACGTGAGTACGCATGACTGGAGTAGCGTCGATATCGATACTGTGCCGTTGCAATGAGTCCGCGAGATAATGCTTTCAATCAAGGTCAAAGGTGAAATGAAAGATCTTCCGGGTAATCGAGCACAGATCCATTCAGTTGGGTGACTAGACTTGACATTGGCACAAAACACTGTTTGAACACCGTCGGGAGATTTGGGAAATCAAAGCATTTTGGTAAATTGTGTGACAAGAATAACGATAAATATTTAGGGAGAACAAAAATAAAACAACGTGAAATGGTAGTATCGACATTATTGACTAGAACTTGTTTGGAAATCAGTACCCGCCTTAGGACATAGTGTCGACACTAATCACTGTCCACGCAACCAAGGCCTATTGCTACGTGTGATAGAGATAAATCAGGGAAATGTGCGAACAGGATGATCTGATGGCGTTTTGTTGTTGTTGTTGTAGTTGTTGTTGTTGTTGTTGCTGTTGTTGCTGTTGTTATTTTTGGTCAGGATGATGATCAAACATTTAGTACTGTTTCCACATTTTTAGTTACAATAATAAAACTATTGTAGAGTGAAAGCGGGGATTTTGTGATGTCGTAATTTAACCAAAAAAAAATAATGATAATGGAGTCGACAGTTTTCATGTGGATGCGTGCAACCATTTCTTAAAAACATTGCAACGGATGCTTCCACCCTACCGATATATAGGCCAATATATTGTCAGTACTGTGATATATCACAAATCCCATATATTCCAAAAGCAAACAGTAATGAGTTATCAGAGTCGAACATCGGTCGATTTGGTGCGTTTCCTGAGACGACGCAGTGTTTATTAATTCCCAACGTACAAATATATACACACAAAAAGAGTTCGACAGATATTTTCAGAAGGATTTGCGCAATGAACGCTCCACCCTACCGTTTTGAATACTAGGCTAATCACAGACCCAGTATATTCTCTCTATGGGCAAAAGGCCATGAGTTATCAGAGTTGAACCACAGTCGATTTGGTGCGTTCCCTATGATGACGCAGTATTTATGAATTCCCAATGTACAAGACACACCTCAGCGAAACTAGTCCCGCCCGCACGATTTGTTGACAAGCAATCTGTTGTGGCATTTAGGAGCCCTGTTATGACATTCAACCTGTCATACACATTGTTTTTGGGGTGAGAAGTCGATGACCATGACCCAGTTAAGACCCACAGACTTGAAACCTGAAGGGGTCAGTGACCTGTTATCGGTAATTTGATGTCATATTGTTGACTTCCCGCCTACTGGCTTTTCTTGTTTTCGTTGCTTTATTTGTCAGTTTTCTCCGTTTCTTTCATGCTTCTTCTTTGATTTTTCGTTCCGTCTTTAATTTTAATGTCCTTATTCATGATACTCTTTCCTTACAAGTTTTGTTCTGTTGCCTTGCCATTGCCTCGTTTCTTCTTTTTAAAGTACCGGACGTTTCTCCGCTCTTCCTCAGACATGACGTCATTTCGTTTTGGTTTTTTTTTTTTTTTTGTCCCCGGTCATTGTCTCAAGGGGCAGGATGTGTCACTTTCTATGGGTTTTCCTGTGTCTTTCTTTCTGTCATTCCATATGTCTAGGAAAGAAAAAATAAAGGGGGAAGGGGTTGTAATAGGTATAGTGGTAGACCTGACATCAATATTCTATTTTCCCTAATCGTCTATGGGATCGCCATAATGCAAAGGTTGAAAGTTGTTCGCTCTACAAGCTGAGACCGTTAAATTATGCAGTCCAGCAGTACTTCAAGAGTGAAATAGTGGATCGTTTGAAGTATGTTGTCTAACTGTGCATAACCACAGGAAATATTACTGATATTTTGTGACTTGAGTCCCATCCCTAAAGTATATTATGGAATGATATTATACCCTTGCATAGGTGACCGAAAAACAAAAAACGAGGCGTTGGCTAGGATAACGGGAATGGGTGTTCATTATCCCAACGTCAAGGGCGGTAATTCATTATTTACCAACCCGCCTCATCGCCAGGATCAATAACACGTGAGCGTGACAAAATCCCTTATTTGTCAGGAGTGGATGATGAGATAATCTAGCCTAGCTTTCAATATTTGTAGTTCTTACTCCCCACAATGAACGTATTGCTATCTATTGCTACCGCATCTTCCTGGTGTTGGACTGTAACCGTTCCAATAGCGTGCGCTTTATTCACGTGAGATCCAAAGAGACTTTGAGATTCACCAGAATTTGCACGTCAAAGTGTTCCAATGTTTAGCAGTCGAAATATGTCATGTCACACCGGGAATTGCGTG
>JAWQUT010000319.1:643458-671903 GCA_033807755.1 Ellobium chinense
TTGTAATGGCATGGTACAGATGATGGAGCAAATCCACGGTCTAAAGGAGATAACTCCTGACGTCTTTGGCCAACTCCATTAAGATAAGAAATACCACACACTGCATGCATCACATGAGTAAGTGAGGTCACTCTGCCCTTGTGCCACAAATCATTAAAAGGACAGGATGTCATCTTAGCACATGTAGCAACATTACGTGTTAAGTCATTAAGCCGGAACCCTTTTACTCTCTTCTTGCCTTTTTTCTGTCACCTTCCTTTCACCCATAAATGTTTGACATGCATGACAGAGCTCAACTTGCAAATGTATTTCCTGGTGCTTTCTCTTCCTCTGTCTGCTTTGTGTTGTCATGCAGAACTTTTTTTTTTTTTTGGACAAGGTAGACTAGTGCTAAACTGCTGTATCTCAGAGTTTTTGTTAATTGCTTAATGCAGTAGACCCCCAAGAACTCAGATTTGGGGAGATTCACTTCTCGTAACACATCAGCTTTCTGGTATTTAATTGTTTTGATGTGTGTTCCAGGTCAGTCTTCTCACAGTGATATTTCCTACGGTGGAGATCTCCCTGTTTTTATATGGTTTCATTTGCATATTTTGTGGCAGTGACAATGAAAATGAAAAATAAGACTTGTTTTTACCCCAAAGAAAACTTGTTTTTACCCCAAAGAAAACTTGTTTTTACACCAAAGAAAACTTGTTTTACAATGACAAACGATATTATTCATCTCATTCTTAATACAGAGAAATATAGAACCGTAGACATTGTAAACATAATACGGATGGAATCCATACCAAAGTCATGGCTAGTTTCAGCAGTGCAGCGCCCTATACCCCCTTGCTCTGAACTCAGCTACTTATTCATACTGAGTCGAGTGGAGAAATATGGGTAATGTGTATTTCCCAAGTACACCACAGTGTAAGCCGTCAGGCCTGTGAGTCAAACCCACAAACCCAGACGACAGTCTTCAGTTTATGAGAACTACTCACAAAGCCACAAAGCCACATTACCTCCCATTACCTTCCATTGCGAGTATATTTCCCAACCTGCAAGGAGAGTAAACTTGAAAGGCTCAAACAGTGCTAAGAGGGGCCAACTTTATCTGAAGACTCTCTGTAATTCCATTCCTCCTGTCATTAGAGGATTGTATCTGCACATAGCACACCAGCGCTTTCGCCAATAGGCATGCCTAAGTCTCAGCTTTGTTTACAAAATTTGCGGGATTTCCGGCTGCGACTCCTTGAGAGAGTACCATGGTATTGCCCATCATGCATCAACCTAAATCTTAACTTAAATATTTTAATAGGTTTATTAATCATGCCCAAACTTACATATACTAGACCCTACTGGCATACTCAGGCTGACTGTTTGAATTCCTTGATCACAGTATGATAGGACACTCCCCTTTATTGAGGGCTGGTTTAGGGTAGGGAGCAGGATTAGAAAAGAGGAAGCATATAATATGAGAGAATTCTTAGTCAATGATAATGCCTAAGGACTATCCCAAGCTTCCTTTTTCTTCGCTAACCCTCCCCTTATCCTGACTCCTAACTCAGAGCCAAGCTCTTGAGGGAGTGGCCTTAAATGTTGCCCTATGAAGTCTACCAGAGTTTCTGGGTTCGGGTGGTGTTGAGAGCAGAGCTGGATGCAAAAATTCAACCCTGTATCCACCACTTATTTTGGTTTTCTTTGTCCCCCAGTGGATGCGCAAGATGTGGAAGTCGGATCCGTGCTACCAGGGCTATGGTGTAGATGGCTCAGACTGCTCAATCATTATGTACCTCAGTGAGGTAAGTATGATGAAGATTTTGCAAGTGATTCTCATGCTTCTTCTACATTCCCTGTCATGCCTTTAAGTTTACTCTATTGGTAAATTTGATGTTTCTCTGCAAGTCCAAGAGTGTCTCCCTTAGCTTAGAACTGGCATCAAGTGCCTCTGGCCAAATCTGCTCTCAGAGATTGTGGTGCTGTGGAGTCTCTTGCTTTTATAAGTGAATTGTGCAAAAGTTGTCTATTACTTTTTGTATTTATCCATAAACATCTTAATTTTCAAGTTTCTAGATAGCTCATTTCATGGTTGCCCTTTTTCTCAGATCACTTGTCCTTCCTTGTCTTGGTCTTATTTATTATTATTTATCGTATTATTAGCCATTCTTTCCCCTCGCCTGTCTTTTTCTGCCCCCAACACCCTCCTCCTTCTCTGCTTGAGCTTGTTTGTTCATGTTTTACAGGTGGAAGAGTTCTGTCCCCGGCAGGCCTGGTCGCGGTCACACAACAAGACCATGGTGGACAACAGAGTCACATATGTAAGCTTTCATCTGTCACGCTGTCAGTAGTGGTGTATAGTAAGCTGTCACCGTTATCTCTCACATTGTATGTGTATGTAAACTGTCATCTGTAATACTGTCAGTAATGGGCTATGTAAACTGTCATCTGTCACACTGTTAGTTGGTAACGGTGTATGTTGAGGTGACCTGAAAGGTGTGGGTAAACAGGACAGGATAAGGATCAAATATTAAGGAGAATGAGAAAACATCTGACTTGGATCTGTGCCATATATTTTTTACCTTTACAGCTGTGTCTCTGGATTTTTCTGGATTTTAATGACATACTTTACGAACAAGATAACCTTCAAAACAAGAAGGAAGTCTTTATAAAGCTGTGAATTTTCTGATGCCTTAAACTTCTGTTAGTTTTTAACAGTTCTTGCAGTGGGAGGTTTTGTGGAATAATTTTGGGAAAAAAAAGGCTTTTTGCATTCCTCTTCTTGAAACCTTCTCATTTTTTTAACCTTCCTCTTTTCTGGATAAACCATCACCTATTTTGTCCTCTTGAAAGAATATCTCTGTGATAACATTCTGACACACCTAACTCTGTTCACAGGCCAACTTTACCTTGGATTTAGAGCCCCTGATGAATATCTTAGTGGATCCAAATGAACGGCAGGGTTACGCCTGGATTCGGATGCGGATCAGCCGAATGTGGCACAGATGGAAGGAGGGGGCTTTGAATCTCATGACAAAGTACAAATTGGAGAACAGACGAAAACAAAAGGTGAGGAGAAGTTGTGTGTAAAGGCAAGGGGAAAATAATATTCTTATGAAAATTAAACATTCTGGAGATTTGTTATGGATTTGTGAATGGGTGGCTGGCTGAACTTATATGCATAAAATTATACTTGATATAATTTACCCAAACAATGAATTAGCTTATTCCCTTACCAGAATGTATGATATATATTATAATATGACAATAGATCTTGAGTGTTTGTTCTATTAATGGCAATACAAATGTTATCTACATACACTTTCATAAGAATGAAAGCAACTATGCACAATTACAATATGATCTCAAACATAGTTAAGGAATATTGAGTACATTAATAAGAAAAAGATAGTCTGTATCTCTGCCATTTGCTATTAGTTGACCCGAATAAGGATAATCCAGAAGTTGGAAAGAAAAGCTTTTGCAATTCTGATGTTGTATAGCTGTGTATGGTTCTATGTAACATTATGCAATGTACATCCGTCATTAGTTGAATAACGATTTCTTATTACCAATAAAGTAATTGTATTCTCTCTTGTGATTTCAATGACAACAGATTCTGATTCACCTGGGATTGCTAAGCAAGCAGTCTGGCTGGAAATTTGCGGAGATGCAGTTCAAAGGTAAGAATGATTTCAGTTACAGTCGAACCTGAATAACATGGCCACCTACTTTAGTGACTGGGTTTTAGGGATGTCTATTCATATTTCCTGAATATTTGCCCTCCTCTTGTAACAAGCTGTCTAATGCAACCTTGACCACCATTTCTTATCACCTGTCATATCAACATAAGGAAGAACACTGTATGAAGCAGTCATTACATTGCTGATCGGAGACACTATAAGGACTATTCAGTGGTTCATAGGGCCAATCTTAGGGTTAAAAGAGTTTCTTTGTAGTTTGAATGAACAAGTTATCTTTTTGAAGTGCACTAGGATGGCCTCAAGCCCCAACCAAGACGTAACAACTTAACCCCTAGAGGGAGAAGGTTTTCTTTAAATCTCATGTAATAACAAAGTATAATTATTAAATGAATGTCACTCTGCTCATCTGCTTAAGTGTGCATCATTATGAGTTATACACAACATAATGGTTTTTGTCCCACAGAAAGTGCTTAATTAGTGCTTGAATGTTTATTAAAGTGTTGCCCTGTGCCCTGTCCTTGCAGGAGGTCCCCTAGGTGAGCTGGTGCAGTGGAGTGACCTGATTACAACATTGTACATGCTGGGACATGAACTGACCATCACCAGCGAGGTGGAACAGTTGGTCGAGTAAGTGGACGGTCAACTTGGTGATAATAGAGCATTTGATATAACAGCTTAGTGTAGGATCTTCTTCCTCATTGTTCCCTGGTCATGTTATGGGTCATGAACTAGGTGGTCACTTGCAGTTCACCCATAGCTTCGTCTCATATTCAATTCACAGTGGCCATAACCACTCTCTTAGTTCTGCTGGGAGAGGGGAGTTCCGCAAACCATGTTGTGGTCTTTGGTCTGAATGCAGGCGCTGGTAGAGGGCTGAGCGGCGTATGCCTGTCTTATGCAGTGTAAGATCTAAATTTGAGGTAATTTTGGAGCAGATAGATTCCACAACACATTGGACTGACCTATCTTTGCCAAGCAGAGGTTGGAATTTGCAATTCTGTATGCAACCCAGACTGCACTGAGCTATTGGCATGGCCAACAAGCAGAAGAAGAAGATTAAGGTTGTTGTCACCCAAACACTGCCTACACAAACTGTACATAATTATGGCAGAAACATTGCATGGACTAGTGAAAGTGATTGAAACTATTTGCACTGTGTACAGAAATTATTGACAGATTTGTGACGTGCTATTAAAAAGCAGCCTGCTTTGAATTATGTATCTCAAAGCAACATCTGTGATCAAAGCCACATACAGAAATAGCCATTTTCACTGTTTGTTCAACTTTTGTGTTTGCCATTGTCCAGAATTCTAAACCATGTCCCTGCGGCCAAGACTCCATGCCAGAGTCGCAAGGAGCTGCCTGTCCACCTTATCTACACAGACATCATGGGGTTGATACAGTTCAAGAAAAGACTTAAAGCTGGATATGCCAAGTTTAGGTAGGTTTTCTCCAGACTTTTTATAGCACAAGCCAGTACAAGCTACTTAGCTTTACAGAAGTTGCCACTACCACAAATGGTGGTCCTGTAGTCCACTTCATTGCCATGATTAGTAGCTGGTGGTGGACTGATGCCAGGAGTTTGGAGTAGCACCACACTCAACCCTCATGCTCTAAATATTGTAAACATTCTGAGACTAGGCAATTTGATCTCATGTGGTGCCACTTGATATCGGGTTTGCTGTTTTGCCTTTAATTATCGGAAATCCGATATTTTACTTTATAAATTAAATAAGACGTACTTCAAATACAAGGGGAAAGTGGGCAGATATAACATAAATTCACGAGGATATCAGGCCGTTGCAAAATTTTCAGATAATTTTTTGGTCAGCTGCTGGCAACCCTGTGATATATTTTTGGGAATCCAGGTCAGACAAACTTTCATCATTTATATTGAAAGTATCAAAAGTATGAATATTCAGAAATAATGCTGTCTGCCATTTGAATGAAAGCATTTGTTTCAAAAACAAAAAAAAAAGAAATGGCATCATCTAATGATTTGTCTATGATTTCCACTTTATGGCATAACCTGAAGTCGTTGTATAAAGGGATAAGAGTCTGTGTACAACATATTTTGCATAATAAATCTGTTGGGTCCATGTCCAAAGGCCAGCAAATAAGGATGATGTTAAAATTTACATAACAGATTCATTCAAGACCTTCAGAAATTTTATATCCTGCATTCCCAAACCAGGGGGAATAATCAAACTTTAAAGAGAATTCAGAGCCGTAGTTCAGCACAATGGACCACTTCAGGTTACCGTTTCGGTAGCTTTTCAGGTTCTAATTTTTAACTTTATGGAGGGTAAAATGTCGTCTTCCTTCATGACGTACACTTTGCACCAATTTGCACGAATGCCCTGGATGCTTTACACCGACCCCAGAATGTGCTAGAGTGCTCCAAGTATTTCAACAAGAACAATATCTGTCTGAATTCATGTACCTAAGGTGATGTTCCTTCTGATTGTGCAATTTTTTTACTTCCTTGACGACAGCATCTTATTTGTTTCCTTAGGGCCGAAGCCCTGTGTCGCCATGTTGTCCAAACTTTTGGAAATCTCATGACCATTTAGTTCTTATTCTGAAGTGGGCTATACTCGTAGATGAAAAGTTTCTAGTAATTGTCTGACAGCTTATTGTAGGCCAGGATTCCGGTTTTTAGGCCACTGTTTATTTCCAATGCCATACAGTAACAAATAAATGATGTCTTGAGTGGGTGCATTGTAAGATTGAATAGATTAATGTGAAGCAGTTAGGGGCTCATGTGAATCTATATTAATAAAACGTGTCAGCCAAATTTGTGTCACAGATTTCTTGAGAACTACGTAACGAAAAAGCATGCAGTTTTCACCTAAATTCGTAGAAATATACATGAAAAGTAACTATACATATTAGTCCTCTTTATTTTATTTACCCTTTTTTTAAAAAAAGAATGTGTATAGCAACGAAATACAATCTTCGATATATCTTTTCAATCCGCCCCATTCGCCAATCGTCCAACTTTTTCACGGAGTCTAATGTATTTGTCTGTGATGCCTTTCAGTGCGCTGGTGCGTTGCCTGCCTGCCCATTTGTAAAATAGGGTGTTAGTCTTGTTTTGTAATAAGATTGGTTGGGAGCACCTTGACATGTGAATATTGTTTCTCCTTTCAGCTGCCTGTTCCGTGTGGTTGACTCCTTCGGCACAGAGCCAGCCTTCAACCACCGGGTATTTGCCAAACAAAACAAAATTCTTTCATCCTGGGGAGGGCAGGACCTTAACCCCAGACAGTTTTTTACAATGTTTCGTAAGTATCATTGTCTCATGTATCTGCTGATAGGCTTTTGTTTTATATTTTCCCATCTGTTGGTTCAACAACTGCCTTGCAACCATTTGACAGACTGGCTTGCTTGGGCTGACATTTTGCTTCTTATTTTTGTCAGCCAATGAAAACTGGGATTGCATCATTTTGATCATATTATTCCTTTCACATATAATTTGACCATAGCAAGTAATGAGAATTAACTAAACTGATAGAGCAATACAAACAAATCACAAAAGCGAATTTTGTTTTGTTGGCTTTATATAACTAAAACCAGTGAAGAATGAAGGTGTTTCAATGTAGTAGTAACCCCTACACTAGATTTGACATACATGAAGGTTCTTACATTTACTCAGAATATTCCAGAACACATCCAAATAATGCCTGATTTAGGAATAGGGCAGCACTAGATGAGAGAAAGTCTTGAGATATTTTCATCAGTCCTTAAAAAAAACATTCTGTGGTGAAGGGGTTTATTCATCCTATGGCCTGAAGTAAGTGAAGAGTCGAGAAAAGCAGTCACCCAAGTCCGTCTATGAATTCTTTCCACATTATAATGCAAAGTTGCATTTACCTGTGATGCCGGCACAACTTCAGGTCCACAACCCAGGCACTCTTTGGTGAGTTGGCTTTGTGACTCAGTGTGGGCGAAATTAACTACAATGCACTGATGCCTAAGCACTGCATTCCCGTGACATTCCACTTGAAACTTAAACTCTTCTCTTGTTTGTTCCAGCTCATTCCCCTGACAATTCCTTCATGGGTTTTGTAGTGGACAGGTTGCTAAATGATTCTGACACCAACACAGAACCCAAGAAAGATATTGCCCTGGTCTATGGCAAGAATGACTACATGTGGCAGGTATGGTTGCAGATTTAATTTTGTTAGTACAACAAGTAGTGGGGTAATTTCCCTGGATGCTTTTCTCCCTCACAAAGACACTTGGTCTGTAAGGCCTCAAACCAATGCCCAGTTTGTGAAAGGCAAAGATATTTTATTGAGAGTGTACTTCTTTATTGCGGAATGTTTTTATTATGAGAGAATGATATGGTGTGTTTGCACTTTGCTATCTGTAGAAGTTCAAAAGTTGAGTCAGCCAGATCTGAGCTGGGAAGAAAAATATTATGCTATTCTGTTGCGTCTTGTAAAAATTATTTTGACTTGTTTAAGGGGGGTAAATACAATTTAGATCCTTTTAAATAGTGTCAGTTATTTTGTGCATGATCCAAGAATGCCAGAGGTCTTTGCCCCTCTGTAATGCTATTCATGTATGTAACAAAGATTTAACAGCTGGAAGAAACAGAGAGAAACTGATAGCTCTTTAGGATGCTTTGTGTGCACACTCATAGGGACTTGAGCTACCAAATTTTTTAAAATTTCATTTGTAGTGGTTATGAGTGACATTTCAATTCATGAACTGTATATACTGATTAATATGTGTGAAGTTAGATAAACTGAATTTATTTTCAAAATGGATCTCGTGACTATGTTTCAGGGCAAACGAGCCTATCTGGATGTGATCCACTCTCGTCTAGAGGTGCATGGTACAGTGTACCAGGAACCAGGTCAGAAGTTGACACATGTGCCAGATTATGTTGTCAACCATGGAATACTGGCTGGGGTGGACCTGCATAAACTACTACAGAAAGCTAAGGTAGGGGGCAAAAGAGAGAGACAGGGAGAAGATGGAAAGGAGATAGAGGGTGAAGAAATGAAACAAGGAAGAGGAAGTGAGAGAGGGAGAATTTAGCAGAAAAAAAGGATGGATATAAAGAAAGAGAGGGGCAGAGTGGAAGGGAGATAATTTAGGAAATTGTAATGAGAGTGCTTAGAATTTAGATGAACTAAACCCCCATAGACTTACAGAAACCTAATATAGGAGACAGTGGGAGATAAGGAAAGGTTGATAGATGTTGCTCAGAGGTTGGCGAGGAGATGCGTATATATACATGTATATAAAATGAGTTCTCAAACTTTCTTTATATCATTTTCTTATCTTAGAAGGCACGAGTCTACCTCTTAGTTGCTTAGTAAGCTTTGATTATATAAAGTTTTATCCTTATGTGGATCACAGTTGCTTATTGTAGTGTCCCAAATCAGGGTGAAGTTCTGTTCAATTTTGTTGCAATATTAGCTGTACTCTTAAAACTCTGTTCACATCCCAGTTGAAATTATATTAGAAATTATGCTGGGACTCAAGGCCTCTGCATTTCTGTTGGAATTCCTTATTTGAAGTGCAGACTAGATAAAGAAGGCAGTGTTCTAATCCAGATCTTATATTGTTTGTAGTGTAGTGGAACAACTAGGTAACTATGCTGTTCTTGAGATCATGATTACTGTATTTGCCTTTTTATATTAAGTTTCCAGACTTTGAGTTGTTGTTTTGTTCAAAGTTTGAGGTTAGTACAGAATATTGCATACTTAACGAGTTCTTGTGAACTTTAGAGCATAGTTCTGACCATACTAAAGATAATCCACTAAGACTTATAGAATGTAGATATTTTATTATCTTCATTTTCAAACTCATCATGATTAAAGTGAAGTGTTTTGTCAATTTTGTGATCTTCATTAAAGTCACAAGGAAACTCAAACTGTGGAGAGATTGCAGTATGATTGAGTTTCACAAACATTTCCTGCTGCAGATGTAGTCACTGCATGATTCTTGTACAATATATGTTTTTGACTGAGTGACACCAGATAATACAGCTGTGAATCCCACATTTCTCCATAAACAGTGTAAATAAATTTGTTGTATTTTGTCAAAATAGTTTGCTGCCTCAGAACTTGTTTTATTTTGCAGGTTTTGGGGAAGAATGATGCAAAAATTTCAATCAGTCCCTTTCATGTTTGTAACTGATGCAAATCTGTGCAATGGTGCCTTTGAAATAGTCGTGTAACTGTTAATACGTTCACACCATGTCAATAATCAGTGTTGGCAGTTTACTGTCATTTTCCTCCCTATGTTTCCAGTCCATGTCACAAAGCAGTGTAGTGCTATTCTTTGTATTGTTTCTTAAGAATATAAATATGAAAGATATTTTTTTCTTTTTTTTCCGTGTGCACAATGTGGATGGAAAATGTTAAACTAATCATATTTTTCTTTACTCATCTTGGATGTCTAACTTACTTTTTTGACACATGGTGTTCCACTTATTTATCTCCCCAGGTATTTGTGGGACTAGGTTTCCCCTATGAGGGCCCAGCTCCCCTGGAAGCCATTGCCAATGGTGCAGTATTCCTGAATCCACGATTTATTCCACCCCATAATAGTAAGAATACCAAATTCTTCAAGGGCAAGCCAACACAGAGGGAGGTAGGTATCCACTTCTATGGCCATATGTTGTTGTGATGTGTTCACTGATCCGTGTTGACTTTTGAAAATGTTCATCAGCTTGTCTTGAGAAGTTCACAGATTTGTTGTACTTCCTGTCATATGTATGTCTACTTTGAGCATGCATACAAAATCTGTGGCTTTATGCGATACATCAGTTTAAGGAATAATTGATTTATCTGTCCACCTACACTTCCTTCAGTGTGTCCATCTGTTCATCCACCCATCATTCCATCCCTTGGTCTTTTTGTCTGTTCATCCACCCATCATTCCATCCCGTGGTCTTTTTGTCTGTTCATCCATCCATCTGTCCTTAGTCTATCTGTCCTCCTTTCCATCCATCTTTTCATCGTATCATTCATCCATCCATCCATCCATCCCATCCACCTACCCACCCAGCCACTAATAGACGAAGAAAAAGAAATCAAACCACTAACACTTAAACCATTGTTGTTTTATGAAAATGTGATTAGATGAGTAAGATAATAGGCTTGTAAACATCTGCTCTAATGGTCATTTCAGATCACCTCCCAGCACCCATATGCAGACACATTTATTGGCGAGCCATATGTCTACACCATAGACATCAACAAAACCTCAGAGGTTGAAGCGGCACTGGAGAAAATTCTCTCAAAGGATGAAGTAAGTGTTGTCCTGGGCTGTACTATTTGATCCCTGTGGTTTTGTGAATGCAGTGTTCCTTTTATTCTGCAAATGAGGTATCATGGAATGGAGGCAAGCTGAGATGGCTGTGACTAATGCAGAAGAGCAAGAAAATAATGCACTGACTTATGAGTGGAGTTTGTTATATTTATAATTTTGCCACATTTCTTGAGCAGCATTAATTCTTGCCACATCCTCCTCCAAAACAAGACTATTATAAGACATCTCACCAACAATTGCTGCAATGTTGCTGAGCTCTCCAGTCTTTGCAATAGACACCACATTTGTAACAAATCACTAGTAGGTGAAAACCTTTCACCATTACTGGCGTGCACTAACCAAAAACATATCCCATATTATTTGTTTGTCGTGTGAGGTCAAAAGTATGTGTTTTCAGTGATGAATAGAGTGTATGATCTTTTAATTTGAAAATCTAGTACAGTGGCCTGTGATTACCTCCCCAGAAAACCAGTCAGCAGATGGGGGTCACCATTAGCCTAGCCAATGTTCAAGAAAGCCAACACTGCTTTTACAGTTTCCATGCAGTTGAGAGATGATAAAAATAGTTGAAGTGAAGGAATGCTATGCTATCTAGAAAAGAGTAAAACTTTAAAAAAAAATTAGGGCACAGTTCTGAATGAAGAATAGGGTTAATTCCCTTAAATGGCCCATTCGCCGACAGGCCCAGTATGTTCATACAGTCAAATCTTGCTTAATCATAACTCTTGCAGTATGGAAAAGTTTCATATAAATGGAGTTGTGATTATCCAGTGTTTTTTATATAGAAATGTAACATTTTGTTATGTGGGAAATGTTGGGATCAAGTGAAATTTGCAGTTATTCAGATTGTGATTAAGCAACTGCACTATGATTTACATGTTTCCTTGCAGTTCTCCTCCTACCTGCCAGATGAGTACACAGAGGAAGGCATGCTACAGCGCATGAATGCTTACATTCAAAACCAGAACTTCTGTTCATTCCAACGCAGCCAGATTGTGTGGCCGCCCAGAGATGCTGTCCAGATTTTCTTTTCTGAGCCTGGCAAGTCCTGCAAAGATGCTTGCTGGGGACTTAGTAAGTTAGATATACCTGCAGATTGCTGCAAAACCCTCATAGTTGATATATCGATGTTGAAAATTGCAAACCGTGTAAGTCCGACAAAAATTTTGATTCCGCTTTTTTTGTACCAAAGTGAAGAATACCACCCCACGCATATGCTATTACACGTTATGTACTTAAAACAGTGACAGAAAGTCTATATTTGTCAAATGATCAAACCGTGTAACTCTGTAAGTGATGACCTTATGAAACAGTTTTTTCTGTCGCCTGTAAATTTTGACTGGTACGACATACATGGTTTGCGATTTTCACCATCGATGTGGTTAAAGGAATAATGTCTTATAATAACAATGATAATAATGCAGTTTATAAGTCTCGTATCCAGGCCAGTGCCCACCCACGCGACTCCACTCTATTATCATGCATCTCATATAACGTGATTTACCAGTTAACCTCTTTGCTACATATTATGTACAGTTAAAGCCTTACTCTTTGTTGCAAACAGCACCTAATCATACCATATACAAATAAAAACTCTGGAGACGCCATTGCATCAAAACAGTCAGTCGGCAACTTCCACAGCCTGGCAGTAATTAGCGGCTGGCACAGCTGGGCTGTCATGTGCTCTTGGAAACCTTCTGACAAGACATTTAGATAGCCTAACTGGTTGGAATTCTGCATTTTTTTTTTTTGGGTCTTTCTTATATAATCATGTGTACCTTTACACATTTATTAATTTGTTTGACTTCTGTGTTGCTTTATATTCTCAGATCGTATATGCGAGCCCAGCTACTTTCCAGAGATCAACTCAAAGGAGGCCATCAGCAACTTCACATCATGTTCTGACATGGCACACTCCTCCAACATCTATTACCCAGCCCAGGACACAAAAAGTGGGATATGCACCACCCAGGATGAACCTTTACTCTTCAGCTGTGTAGGGAGTATGGATACATTACGACGCCTGTGTCCATGCAGGAACTACATCCCTGGTCAAACCGCGTTGTGCATAGGCTGTGAGAGATGACCCGTTTAGGAACTATGTTTTTCTGCTACGATTTTGATGGCATATGGCATACATTTCACCCTGTGTTCCAAGGACCTTTGCTTGACTTCTCTTCAAGCTTGGGCTGCATCCTACAGTGATTTTAATGATTTGTCAAACTGTCACCTCAGTTAACAAGTGTTCTGTGTCCATTTGTTAAAATCCTAGGATCCACCCAAAGTGGACTAGAGTTAATGTTAAAGGGATAGGGTGTACGTATTTGCTTCAAAGCCTAAAAAAAATCTACATTACTGTTTCAAAATCTTTAAATCGCATACATTTATCTTCTGGCTATTTCTAAGAAAACACCTTTGAAAAGTTGAGTTTGTTACTCTGTGGGTGCCGCTATTACTCATGCTGCATGATGCCTTAAAGTGAGAAAAGTTAGTTGGTGATTTGGTGCCGATTCATGCACAAACTGTCTGGACCTATCGTCAGCTAGTCCACCTGGCTTTTTGGCATCACCTAGCATGAGATATGGCGGCGTGTGCAGGGTGGAAATCCCATTTCTGCAGTTTTCTAAGACACTGTCAGGGAATGGGAAGGACATATGTGGTTTAATGTTATGACAAAATAATTGGATATATTACATTGTGTAGCTAATATGCACCCCCAACTCTTTGAGGACTGGTTTAGGGAAAAAAAAGCACCTTTAGGAAAGTCCTTTAACAATATCTATTGACCCTCTCTCTTCCCCAACTCTATTCCTAACCCTGATTCTACTTCTAACTCTAACCCAGTCATACCTCGGTTAAGTTTCAGGATTTTACCTTTATAGATATAGAACATTTGTGTACTGATGTGACAAAATGTTGATGACTTTTATCCTCTACTTTAATGATCGTCGCAGTCAGCTGTTCACTCTCAGATGTAAACCAAGGCACATTTTTCTTCACAAACATCATTCTCTTTACATCATCATATATAATTTCCACCTCTCACTTGGGTTATTACCTGAGAATGTTAATGGAACCAGAATTACATTAGACCTTAACCCTAGTAGTGGCAGGAGTTTTTTTCCTAAGTGGCAAGGTATATTTGCTCAAAATGATGGGTGGTAGTAAAAAATTCATAAAAAAATCAAATTTAGTTATAAAGGTACAAAACTATAGACTATATCACTGAAAAGGTAATTGGACAGACGACTTGAAAAAACAATTTATGAAAGCATAGGCTATATTTTTTTTGGTCACGTCTTTGAAAAATAAATATGGCCTCTGGTGATGCAAAAAATTATTTTCAGGAGGTGCACAGAAATCCAAGTATTTTTAGAGTATTTGCAGTTTGAACACAACTATCTTGTGCACAAATCTATTATCTTTCCAAAAATGTATAATTTTGCTTATATATTTTGCCGTATATTTTTTCTGTGGTCATTTCTTTGACCAACAGTATGGTTTTTGACGTAACCAAAAAAAAACCAAAATCAACTGAAATGTCACAAATATGTTGCTCCAGCGAGAAAAACAAGCTTAGACGAGCTCTCCAATGTAAGAACATCACGTCTACTCCAAATAAAGGTCAAGGGACTAGGGTAAATAACGAAAAAAATGGGACAGCGATATAGCAGATCTAATCGGCGTTGCCATGGTTTATCGCTGATTTAATCGGCGATTGCCACTATTAGGGTTAATGAAGTTGAATTTCAGAGGACTGGCCTAGAAAAGCCTGTTTATAACTATTCAGGAAGTTACTACAGAAAAGTAGTGTGAGAATGGACAATAAAGGGACTCGCCAATGAAAAAGGTTTATTAGAATTTTTATTGTTTCAGATTCAAACAAAAGGGAGCTAAAATTGTATCAATCCTTGCAATACTCATCTGTCAGCAAAACAGTTTTGTGCAACTGGGAATGTCCTTAATATGGTAAATGAAATTAGACAAGAAGTTTGCTATAGCAGAGAGTTAAGCTCAAATATATTCATTCAGTTGTCTTAGAATCAAGTTTGTCAAAGATAAACCTTTTGTTGTAAGACATTTTGAGTTTCACTGGATCATATGAAAGTAGTTCTTGGTAGTTTTGGTTGGTGTTATTCTGTGGTAATTGCTTCTATACCATGTTAATAAATAGGCTTAAGTCAATTTCTGATCACAATTGATATCATATAAAAGTGTTTTTGTACTTTAATCAGGTGAAAACTAAATATTGAGATAGCCTTATAATCATTTGAGATGTAGCCTTTGGGAGTAAACAGGGTCATTCTTATGCAAGATAAAAAACTGAAAATAATCAAAAGGACAATTTTACACAGTAGACATCACATACTCTACCTCACAAAAACTCAGATTTATCTAGGAATGTGCCATGTATCTGTAAGATGAATACATTTTCATGTACAGACATGATCATACTTTTGCTTGAAACTTCAATATCAAAAGGTACCAATCACATTACATGCCTGACATCACAGCGTCAAGCTTGTTGACGTAAGCCTCATTTTGTCTGGCAATACTACACTTTCATGTTTTTCATGTAAATTCTCATTATTTCCCATATCTACTCTTTCACCTTTCATTCTGCACACGTTTGTTTTTCCAACATCATTTGAATGATCAGTCTTCATTACCTCACGCAGATTTTGCCCTGTCCTTGGCTTTCAACTTTTCGCTGTTTACAGTTTTAGGAATTCACGGATCTGTCTGGCATTGCAATAAGATCATCTGTCACGGAGTGTCCCTGAGTTGGGCGGCACCAAAACACTTAGAGGACCCTTTCATAAGAAATTATTTTGGAAAAGTCTGTTTAACAAGTCTGTTTATAGTTGTTTTGTTTATGACTCATATTTGTGGATTACCTCATGTAGTGGTAAACACTCACGTTACATTATTAGCAGCAGTGGGATTTCTGTGCATTTTGAACAGCTTTTGCCTGTCACCAGCTCAGGTTGACTGTGTTTTTCATTTCCTATCACCTGTACAGACTGTGCCCTGTAAATGAACTCGATTTCTGTCACAGCTTCTCCTTTGAAGATGATGTAGTCATTTTCGTGATCTCTAGATTATGTGGTAGTGAGTATTATTACTTTTTAACACAACAGACTAGGAGGTCCCCATATCTGATGCAGCAAAGCCAGAGGAATCTTCTTGTCAATATTCAAGCTAGTGCTTCTCAAAACTGTCCACTGAGTCAAGAAATATGTATAAGTTATATTGTAACAAATATGTTGTAACATCCTCATTCTGAAATTAAAAATGAACATGCATGAACTGCATTTGTGTTAGGAGCTACATATCTAGCTGACCATTTACATACTTAGGGCTTGTTTTGTGTGGCTTTGCCCAGTTTGTTCATTATGCTGCTCCCATTGCTAAATGATGAAGGATTATTATTTTATAAAGAATAATTGAATATTTTGCAGTGGGAATGCCGGAAAGATCAATCACTTTGTGATATCCAACATTTATATTTGGCAATTTGTGTATATCTGTTTTTTTGTGTAAACCTTTGTTTTTTTTTTTTTTTTTTGGTCTTCTCATTTTATAAATGCTCTTTGTTTACTTGGTAAAATCTTTGGACTCTACCAAGACGTGCTTGGGTTTGAAGGGTAGGGTTGAGGGGAGAGAAGAAATAGGATCCCTAGATGTTGAAGGAATTGTCTGAGAGTGTTTTCTCTTCCCTAAGGGGAAGTGCTACTCTTTTTCCAGAGATTGTATTGCACATAACATGGTATGCAACTTATGTCCATGGGTGCATTGGATTTCTGTGTAAAATTGCACACTAGAGTGCTGAATGGTTCATTCTTCTTTAACAGGGATGACAGCTGTCATTTGTGATAGCACCAGTTAGTTGAAACCAGATTTCACCCATGTCTCTTACCTACTTTATGTGATTTTACAGTTTTTCAGGTTTTCTGTCTTGATGCGCAATTATGAGGAACTAGCAACACACTTTGGTGTTAAATGAAGTAATTTCATATCTAGACAGGAAATCTGAAATAGCCTCTGCAGGATCTTGTATAAAGGTATATTAAAGACAGGTAAAATGTGGTGTCAAAGAACTGGTGCTATCGCAAATGACAAGTGACTCGAAGTCATCACCCTTGAGGGAGAAAAACGCACCATTAAGCACTTTGATGTGTAGTTTTGTAAAGAAATCCAGCGCGCTTATCTATATTCATAAAACGCTTCAGCCAAATTTGTGTCACAGATTTCTTGAGAACTACGTAACGTAAAAACATGCGGTTTTCACCTAAATTCGTAGAAAAATACACAAAAAGTAACTATACACATCAGTCCTCTTTATTTTTTTTACTCTTTTTTTTAAAGAAAGAATGTGTATAGCAACGAAGTACAATCTCCGATAAATCTTTTCAATCCGCCCGATTTGCCCGGCGTCCAACTTTTTCACGGAGTCTAATGCATTCGTCTATGATGCCTTTCGGTGCGCTAGGTATTCTTTCGCCGCTGGTGCGTTGCCTGCCTGCCCATTTGTAAAATGAGGTGTTTGTCTTGTAAGGTGATAATTGTGCACCACATTATATGCATAACAATACAATCTGCTGAAAAGTGTAGTGTCTCCCTCATTTATGTCCCTAATACGAACTCAGTACTCCTTGGGCAGTCCTAGAATTTTACCAAAAGGACATTCAACATGTGTAAAATGCGATGGTGTCTCATTTATACTGTGTTTTAATGTCACATATCAGTACCTTTACTTGCAGTCTTATGTGTTCATCATGAAGTACATGCTTATAATGTAAAGAGAAGCTTAATTTTGAATGAAAAGAAAATCCAGGTTGAAAGGGAAGAGTATGATGATGATAGTAAATTGAAGAGCATTCCTCTATTTATTCAAAGGGAAACTTAAGTTCCAGATCAGTGGCCATATGCATAATCCTTACGTGAGTTAACGTATTGTGGTAACCAAGGGAAACTCCCAAAACATTAGTAGTGTTCATGGTAGTTAACGAGTGTTCACGGTAGTTAACGCAATACGTTATAGAACGTATGGATTATGCATACGGCCTCTGGCTACTGGGGTCCTCAGTTTCTATACCATATACAAGATATATTATCTAGACCAGTTACCTTAGTATTATTTCCCTATATTTCAAAAGGGACTCTGTGAGTGGAGAAATGCTCTTCACATGTGGGTGAGACTGGATCTTTTGAGTGTACATATTACATATATAGTGACCCTGACTTGTTGAAACCTTATAATTATCTTGTATATCATTCTATTCATTCTCCCCGATGTATATTGTCACATTCCATATGAACAAGAGTCGGAGAATAGCAGGGTCCGAGACAACATTTTTCTTAGCATGTTCACGATGCAGTTTTTAAGTCTCATATCCAGGCTATTGTCCATCCACACCACTTCACACTAATATAAGCCCTGCAGGTCGGTTTATTCTAGGACTTTCTTTACTCTGTGAGGAGCATAGAGTGCCATGACCATTTACAGACATTTGTTCACTAGCATTCTGACATTTTCTTCCACTGCCTATAGCCAGGTATCATTTTACAGGTGGATTGAGCAAAATGTGAATGAAAACGCTTTCCCGTGGCACTTGAAACATGACTGAGGTTGGGAATCAAACCCACAACTTTCAGCTCTTGAGTCCCAACAGTGTAGCTAATTGGCCACACAGCTCCACAATGGTAAGACCTAATTTCTCATTTTATTGCTGCATCTTTACGTATTTTGAGCCTATACGTGAATTCCAGGGCTGTTCTTAGAACTGATCCAAACTGCACAGTAGTGCGATGCTAAATTTTCTATTTGACCTCACCTGTGGAAAACAACGTTATTTACACCTACACACAGTAAGAAAATACTTTTTATGTAATTAGTGATACTTTAAAGTCTTTCGTAAGTCATGACATCGCTTAGTGTTACTCTGAATTACATGCCTAATTCAAGGCATTTTTAACTCTACCACCCCTCTCTCACATACCATAAATCAACTCCCATGCACAAGATCTCTCTCCTGATTTACAAAACTCATAGCAAAACAAAGCCCTCTGATTCAATAGTTACCAAATGCATTGTGATCCTCCGCAATGCAAGATCATGTTTGCTGTGTTATGGTGGCCAAAAAAAGCAATCTATCATGGATAATCCAAAATATGCTTAATGTGAGATGAGTAAGCGGGACCTGCGAATTTCATATTAAGCATATTCATTTGTATGTTTAGTCAGATACTATATAAGACAGTTATGAGGTTTTAACATGCCAGTGTTTTCATTTGAATTATTAATCTGGTGCAGTTTGCTCATTGAGTTTTTAGTTTTTCCTTTCTCTAACTTGAACATGTAATGCAGTGAGGTCTAATTTTCCAGACCTTCTAAGTCTTATGTGTCATTAATGTTGTTCTCTTCCATGTAGCGCTGTCCTTTCCTCGTTTGATAAATTATGCAGTGTTTCCTTCAGACTACATGAGAGCATGATTTTCCTCTTAAGGTTCATAATTCCTCTCAAATATTCATTAAACCTGAGCTGATCCTTATTTTCTCTGCAGAAATGAAAAAGAATTTGTGCAAAATCTAACACCTCCCACCCCTCCCCCCTCCGCAAAATATACAAATCCTCCACTTAAATTTGTGTCTAATGGGGAAGTTACCCCCATCTCATGTGACCTGGAGAGAATACTGAATATGCATTTAACACAGCCTCATTGCAAGTTTCTGGAGCATGGCAGGAGCTGCAGTAAAGTGAAGGGGCCAATTATGTGAAGTTGTTATTTTTATTAACCTTTTATTTACAAGATCAACCATCATTGCTGCCCCTGGAGTTTTACTGCATTGCCAGCTATCAACCATTTACTTTTGCGCTGGAAATCTTTTACTTGTGATTTTATGTGCTTAAAATAGCCTCAGTATTAACTCTTTTCGTGATGTCCTTGTGGAGTTTGAAAGATTTGTGCCTCATGACTTGGTATTCAGAATAAAACAAAGGGTGCAAAGGCTGGAAATAAAAGGGTTAAGGGAAGTTGGTCTATATTCTCATAGGCACTGACTGGACTAAGGAATAAATTAATAAGATTTGCTACAGCCAGTCTGAGAGTCTGAATTGGTTAAGTAGGACCCCCCAGCAACATGTTTTCATTATAGAAAGTAAAGGGATGCTCCCATATTCATACCATATAAAAGAACTTTCCATTGTTGTCAGAAGTCTTAATGTGTTTGTTTTTGTTGTTTTTTTTTCTTCTCTTACGCTAGGGCAAATTGATTGATTTGCCTCACAGAAATTTAGTTGTGCAATAGTTTGATTTGCCACAAGGTTGTGTGTGTGTGTGTGTGTATGTGTGTGCGGGGATGTGGATATTTGTCCTTTGTGTGTTTGACTGTGCCTAGTGCCCAGATTTTTGTTTTCATCTTTTTTTTTAACTATGATTGAGGACGTCAATGCTTACACATTGCCAAGGAGTTTGCTAGCTTATCACTCATCTTGAAATAACAAATAAACATGTAACAAATTAAACATTCATTTTGAAAAAAATTAGTTTAATAGATATTGTGTTCAAATTGACAATTTGAAATATGAATGGACGAGATTTTGGGTGAAAGTTAAATCATATTTTATAAAAATTTAATAACATGGTTGGTAGTGAAACAAATATCAATTGATGGTGGAAGGCACCTGAATGGCAAAATGGTTAATAAAATGCATTAATAAGATATAGTATTTTATGATCCTAATATACAACATATGAGCTACTATTACTTAAACCCTGTGGTAGTATTTCTAAGGTAGTAGTCTATTTCTAACTCAAGTGAGAGATTTTAGTGAGAGATTTTTTGTTAGTTCTGGCGAGTGGACGTGATATCAGGATTTTTATATTGGCTCTCTGCCAGACTTTGAGATTTTCTTCATCCACAGCATGATTTTAAACCTACTTACTCCCCTCAGAATGTCGCCCCATCACTTCTGCCATTTTTGTCACATTGAGTATTTTTTTTTTCGTTTTTCAGATTTAATGCTGAGATTAGTTACCATGTGAACTTGGAACTCCTGTTACATTATCAAGTTCCTTTCTAAGCTGGGCACTCTAGGGTGTAAAACTCCAAAAATTAGACTTGATGAGACCTTGTATGGGAACCACGTATTGTTAGCTCACAGGAGAGCCATGGATCCTATATGGGCTTAGACATGTTGTTGAAATATATATGTCGATGCCATGTGGGTCCTGCATTGTGACGGTAAATTAATCAGTGTGACATAATGCAGATGGCATGTGATTGAGCCCATTCCCATATGTGTCCCAGACAGACCTCAGATACAATGTGGGATGATGGTTATTGCTGGTACACTGGCATTTTTATAATTCAGCCACTGCACTGGCAGATGTGCCTAAATGATCAGTATTGATTACCTTTGTAAAAACTTAAATTCTGCCTGTACAGTCAAGATTCATGCATAATTCAGGTTCACTATCAAATCCTACAAAAAAAACAACAAAAACCCCTATAAAATCCTGTATGCACTCAAACATACTCATTATAAATTGTTGGATTCCTGTAAGTAAATTTCACACTATCTGTTGGACTGATCCAACACAGTAGAACTTCGGGATTTCAAAAATGTTTCAGTGTGGCACTAATTGCATATTTCATCACCTTAGAGCTAAAACTGGTAATGCCACAATTATATTTTTTGTTAGCTGAGATGTTCTTAAATATCTTACAACCTCAGCTCTATAATTATATCCCAGTTTTGTGTTTTTTTCACTTACGATTTCTCCAGACCGTGATAAAAACAGAGCTTCAGATGTCAGTTTACAACACTTGGCATATCTCAGGTGTGTTTGGGATAAGGTTAAGAACAAGGATAGGGTTAGAGTTAAGAAAGAAAAAACATCCTAAAATATTCAACACTGATTTTCTCAACAATTTGATCATGTCAAATGTATGGCCAACTTACTTTACCTCTACAGCAACCACTTAGGTTCTACACATGGTCTGTAGGGGGATTTAAAAAGTCTTTAAAATCTTGAAAATGGAATTTGGGACTTTTTCAACTCTTCCATCATCTGATCTTGAAGTCTTAACATTTGCTAATTCTAGATCTGGGCTGAGTGGGGCTATTGAGATGTCAGCTGATCGATAATTATCATTGTTCATTCCATGAGCTGCACTCTTTGCAGTTTAATACGTTTTGTGATGCAGCCCTTCATTTGTTTCTTTTTACAATTTGATTGTTGCGTCGCAGAAAGTAGGTTTTGAATTCTGAAATTAGGGCTTTGAAAATCTTCCTAAGTTTCTTTGTCACCTTTTGTCATATGATAACTTTGGTTACCTAGGCTGATGATAAATTGATAAGATGTTGACTGCCCTGGTCATTTTGCATGTGAAAATGATTGGAAGATGGAGTTGAAATGTAGAATTTATATTTTGCAGCATGGTGTTGTGTGGAATTTGCTGTGTAAGGGTATCCTGTATGCAGTAGACTTACCAAGCTCGGTTCACACCGGGATCTAGTTATTATGGTGTTCACTTAGATGTTAGAGACACTTACAGGAAACCTGCTTATTCATGAACTGACGTTAATCAGATAATCAGATTGGGTTTGGACTGATAGGGATGGGTAAGATTCGAATCCAGACTCGAATTCATCGAATCTGCTCATCTTAGGTTCGATTCCAGATTCCAATCCTAAAATTAATGTTGAATCGAAAACTTCGGTTCACGTAAAATTTAAAGCTAAAAAAGGAAAAATAAAAAGGATTGGTTGGTAAGAAATCCCTATGATGTATTAATATTTTGGTCTCAGTCGAAGTGTTACAGATGCAAACATTTAGCTTTAATGAAAAAAAAAGTGAAAATACATCATGAAAGATTACATGAAGCTAGAATCTAGTGGTTGTTTTCTTTTCTTTCTAATAAGTATAAGCTGAAGTTCCATAAATATTCCTCCTCCCCTTGGGCTTGGAATCCGGATTTGAATCCATCGATTTCTGGTTCTGGATTCTAATCCAGATACGAGTTGTAGGATTCGAATCTGCCCTATCCAAATGCAAGGACCTCTGTCAAGCCCATTTGTTATGCAACGACTTCAGAACTGCAGAGTTTTCAAAATCGCAGCCTGTTTTGGGCACTTCGAGAATGGGGTATATTTTGGTGAATTCAGTGAGTGTGACGTCTTCAAGAGTCTCAGGAAGCCACGATGTCTAGTCTAGCCTAGTCAATTTAGGAAGCCACGATGTCTAGTCTAGCCTAGTCAATTTGTGAGTTGTTTGGTGTTAGTTCAGTCCTTTTAGGAACTGGTTAGAACCATTGTGAGCCCCTATTGTGTGAATGGTACAGTACTAACTAGTCGTTTTGCTCAATTCGTAAAGTGACTGAATGATGTAGGAGTTTCGTGAATGGGCTTGTTTCATTGGTAGGACTGCAATGCGCCCTACATATCCTTATTTCAAAGCATCTGTTAACAACAAATAACACGTTACTAGATTTCCCATAAACGCAGAGCTTTGTTTAAACACGTACTGGTTGGAAAATATGACTGCTTTTAATGTATTTTTATTTCTTATGGAATATGTGTTTTATGTTACTTAGGTTATTTATGTGTAACAATAAAGATGTTATTTTCTTTTGTAAAACATATTTGTTGTCTTGTTTAGTTTCTTTCTTGGTCTGTCCAGCAGAATGCAGTTCGTCACTTCATTAAAATACTCCAGTAAACGCCAGGATCTAGGAGAGAGAAGAGGAGGAAAAGAGAGAAGAGGAGAGGAGGGAAGGAGGCGAGGAGAGGAAAAGAGGTGAGGTGGGGAGGAGAGAAAAGGAGGAAAAGAGAGAAGAGGAGAGGAGGGAAGGAGGAGAGGAGAGGAAGAGAGGTGAGGTGGGGAGGAGAGGTGGAGAGAAAAGAAGGAAAGGAGAGGAGGGAAGGAGGAGAGGAGAGGAAGAGATAACAGGGAAGAGGGAAAGAAGAGAAAAAAAAATGAGAGGAGACGACAGGAGCGAAGACGGGGAGAGGGGAGGAAGACGAGATGGTGAGGAGGGAGAGAGAGGAGGAAAGAAGGGGAGGAGGAGTGGAGGGATAGGAAGAGAACGAAAGAAGGGGATAGGAGAGGAGAGAAGAGAGGAAAGCAGAGGGTAGATGAGATCCTTTATTATTTTGAAATCAGTTGCACGGTTTAAATATTTTTTTTCCACAAGTAAAACATTTCAAACGACATGGGAACTTCGCAAATGTAGTCTACCGCTCCTCCGAACGCTGCAGTAAAGATAGGTTTGATATCAAGCATGGTCTGGGCATGTACAATAAACTTGTTAAACGTCAACTTGTTGATATAAATACATCTAAATCTAATATCTGCATTACTGAACCAAATCCATGAGGGTTGAGGTATCACAGCCATTTATTATAGACAAGGCTTGCGTTCCGTCGGGAACGATCAGATGGCGCACTTTTAACCCTTTGAACCGAAAGACCGGTACTTCGGTCTGATCTTAGGAAAGCACATACTCAGAGATACCTGGAACATCGGGTTGCACCTCATGGTTTTGCTCGGAGCCAGGGAGATAGAGATTTTATGAAATAGGTCGGGGGAGGGTGAGGGGGACTCATTCTTCACAGAGTTAAGTTATTGAGTTTTGCCAGCTCTTGGACGAAGACAGTGGCCCCCGTATTATCGCAATCTTTCTAATTAAACTTTTTTTTTTGGTCTGTCTGTTAACAAAATACTGTACATTTGAATTCTGTAAACACAACCACGGCTTAACTCACTCTCCTGCTTAGAACACTCTCATTTAAACGTTCTATTTACAAGTATAGTAGACCCTCCATATACTGCCATGGTGCTTGGAAAAAGAATACTCATAACTGAAGTAGACTTAAAGGGAGAGTGGTAGTTATTTGCCTCCAAGCCTAATAAGTCCACACTATTTTTTTCACAACATCAAAACCGAATATAGACTATTTGTCTTTTTGCCTGCCAGTTTCTGAAAAAAAAAAAAACACCGTAGGAATGCCCGGGTTGTCACCCTTCGCGCGCCACCATTATTCGTGCAGTGTGAGTTAAAAAGCGAAATGAGCTAGCAGTGCAGATAATATTGGTCCAGGTAATTTGCACGTGCGTCTGCACCAACTGTCTGGTAACTTTTGTTCGTTTTATGACGTCATGCAGTATGAGCATGGCGGCGTACAGAGAATGAAAATACCCACAAGACTAGCGGCGTTTTTTCACAAATGGTCAGACGGAAAGAAATTGTATGTGGTTTAATATTTTGGTTTTTTTTTTAAATGATGATGAATTTTTTAGGCTGTGAAGCAAATGTCTATCCCTGTCCCTTTAATATTCGAACTTAGGCTCATGAATGAAATAATAAAACAATTATGAATTCCCTCCATGTGAAGTTCACACTAAATATCAAGGTATGCATATTAAATGGATCCTTAATATAAAGATTCTGTTCTACTGCAGTTCTCTATTAAAAAAAAAAAAAAGCATTCTGGTTAGCACATTCTTCAGACATCCACACTTTCTAATGCTTGGTCCGAAGGCATGGTGTGTCATCAAGTTCCTACAGTATTTTCTCCATAATATCTGGTTAATCACACACTTCTTTCAATAGCAACTCTCTTATAACCCCAGATGGTTGTGAATAAACGAGATCGACCATAATATCCCCTGACATTCGGTGCAGCCAAGTGTAGGTCATCAATGTTAGAAATTACTCATCGGATTACTGGCCCACATTCCTTAAGGCAGTCACGTGGTTACAAACTAATGATGTACAGAACGGTGTGACACTCACGTAGCGCTAGAGTCGTCTATAGTCTGCACCGGTGAAACATAAGACCTAAGTGCTCATTAGGGTCGGAGGTCAAGATTGTAAGTCGCTTGCACCAATTTTAGGGCGCCTTCAAACGAGGCCGCTTAGCAGCGCTTCTGAGAAGCGCTTCTTGCTACTTGCTACAAATACTAAAGATAAATGGAGGCCTTCACACACAGAGTGTCAGGGCCACAATCACGGCCACAGAAAAGATGCGCTGCAGACAGTAGTAAGAGTAGTTGGTTTATCAGCTTGTGGCGGCCATTCAGTGCCACTCATCGACGCAATACTAATAAACTATAGTTCGTTTCACACACACACACACACACACACACACACACACACACACACACACACACACACACACACACACACACACACACACACACACACACACACACNCACACACAGAAAAACCAGAGTTTTTTGACAATATTAAATTTGTTTCTTGACGGATATAAAAAAAAAAAAATTGCATGTGATGTGACACTGAGTAGTCTTAATAGAATTTAAAAAATGGGTTCGGTCCGATGTTTGTAAATAGGTCATGTAGTCGCTACAGAATGGGTACAATTCTTCTGACTGAAATGACAAAAGTTTTACAGCATAGCAAGATATGACGCCACTGTGTATAATCAACAATCGCCGCATCTCTTTACTGTAAAACTGTAAACTCTATGCACACACGTTAATGTTCATAACAGAGACAAAGAGAAACAAAAAAAAAAACCGGTTGAAACTGTACTGACCAATCTGGAAAAAAAATCGCTACTAAGACTACTTGCTAAACTGCGACATACAAAATTTCGTTAAAATCGGCCGATAAATACTTAAGGTTTTTACAGAAAATGCCGATTTTTTTTTTGCCGTGAAACAAACTATAGGAATTAAATTGCACGTTTCACATAATAATATAGTCAAAACAACACCACTGCACTGTTTTGTTAGCAGCAAAATTGCAGCGCTGTAGATTCATGATTCTTAAGTCATTAAAATATATATTGGTAGCGAAACACAAGAAAGCGCAGGTAGAAAGTGTGAGTAGGCCGAACTTCAAATGTGCGTCAGTGGTGGCCACCTATGTTTGTGTGTACAACTACAATTGTGAGTAGCATTACATTAGTGCATAGGTGCTGAGTGCACCCTTGGTGGCTTTCAACATGCATAGTTTAGATACTTATTACTCATGACAGCATGTACTGCGGTTATAAATCTACCAGACAGCGATAACAAAGAAGTCGACATTAACGTAAAGGTAGAAATCCCCAGTCTCTGGCAACTATGTAAAGTTAAGAGAGAGAGAGAGAGAGAGAGAGAGAGAGAGAGAGAGAGAAAGAGAGAGAGAGAGTAGAATGTGAATTGCTTGTTATGAATATTGTTATTGTTTGCTCATTTACAACATATTGTTGTCTGAGCTTAATAACTTATTATTATTGTTATTGTTGAAATGCTACAAACAAACAAAATAGCAGCACTATAAAGAGGCTTCGTCTGATGGCGTTTTTACAGAATTACATCACAGATGCTTTTTTTCTTCTCTGAAAACTGAGTTTCACACGGTTCAGTAGTGCTTTATCTTACTCCAGACATTGACACAGTGTCACACTACGGGCCATGAGAGAAAGAAGATGCACAGATCAGAGGCAATAAGCAATCGCTCCACCCTCGTGAAAAGAGCCAAAACGACAGTCGTAGATTTGAGTCTCTAAACGTCATTCGTGTTTCTATCACTAAAACCTGCATTGTTTTGTCTTCCAGGGTTGCAGTTTCCTCTTACTCTACACTCAGTGAAAATTTCTGTCTCTCACAAAGCTAAGTCTTCTAGCGACTCCTCCTAAATTATAATGTTAATGATTTTACGAGAGTTTAACTTTTTCACGTTTATTTACCACGTTGATGCTGCAGCTGCAGTCATTGTTGTTGTTGTTATTGTCGCTGTTGTTTTGTTGTCGTTGTCATTTTTTTGGTTGTTTTTTTTTTTTTCGAGGATGTTTTCCTTACGTAGTGCCATTATCGAAGTTGGAATCTTAGATCAAGACAATCGTTTTTGTATACTTCACCAGATCAGTGCTGCTGATCATGTCTTCATCGCCCTCCTCCCTCACCGCCACTTCCGGTCCCCACCACACCTTCCCGCTCTCAGGCTAACATTATAATCACGCTTTTTCTTCACACGCACAAAGAAACGCTCATAGTAAGCTCCAAATTCCAAAATTTGGCCAGTGACACAAGTTCGAATACGTGACTCCCGCACCACTCCAATCTGGCCTCCCATCCGTCATCCTGTGACACACCTGGCCAGTTTGGCAGGTTTCTTTGGAACGGTTCGTTGTGTCACGTCAGTTAGAGAAACCCAGCCAACTGTTGCACTGAGCTACGTCACGCTCGTTCCTGTAACGATAGCCTCAAACGATTGGTCACCGGTGACCTCAGCGACAAATAGGGGGCAGTGGGGAGATAACCGTGGAGGAAAACCGCGCGGGGTTTTCTCAAAACCCTTTTGGCGATTGCACTCTCAATGAAAAACTAAACACTCTGCCTCGATAAACGATTTTTAGAATCACATAGTCTTCGAATGTAAGGAAATGTTTGTATGTCTTTTGCAAGGAAAGAAGAGGAGTGAGGGGTGGGGTGGGCCG
>JAWQUT010000319.1:685492-700530 GCA_033807755.1 Ellobium chinense
GTAGAAGGAGGAGTTGGGTTCAACCCTTTCCCGCAGGACTGTGAAAAGTACGTCATGTGTTTGCCTATCGGGATGACCTATGACCCCAAGATCAAGTCCTGTCCCTTTGGAATGTTTTGGAGCAACGAGGCAGTGTCTTGTTTAGACGCCCGATACGTGGAATGTCCCGCGGGTAAGTGATTAATTTTTGTTGTATTTGTACATCTCGTAGCACGGTTGCTGTATTTAGAATGCCGGTAAGTTTGGTTCGATCTACGTGCTTCTTGTTTCTTTCTTTGTTTTTTGTTTGGACAACAACAACAACAACAACAACAACAACAACAACAACAACAACAACAACAACTACAACATCATTTAGATTGTATTACCTTTCAGCTCTTATAAAATTTTCATTAAAGTTGATCGGATTGAAGCAATGTTTAAAAATCTTCACCTATTTTACATGATGATGATGATGATGATGATGATGATGATGATGATGATGATGATGATGATGATGGTGATGATGATGATGATGATGATGAAGATGATAATAATAATAATAATAATACAATGACCTTATTTGTTTGCATTAATTATCACCTGCATCTTGTTAATTTAAAAAAAAAATAATTCTCTACTTTATAGCTTCCACATGTTCTGGATAAACGTCAGAAACTTTATCCTCATCTTTAGGTTAGTTTCCAGTCTTAACTTCGAAAACAATACCATCTTGTAGTGAAAAACGATGAGAATGTGATGGGTAACGAGAGAAGAAATTTAGAACGAACGAATTTTTAAAACTTCCTGTATCATTTCATTTCATGGATTATTTTATTTCAGACAAGTGCAAAGCCATGGCCAACTCTCAGACCTACTCATCCGGGTCTTCCGGTTGCCGAAACTACTTCCGCTGTTCCAACGGCCGGTCTACCCCCCTCTGCTGTGAGACTGGTTACAAATACGTGGACGGGATTGGCTGTTCACGTGACCCCTCCTGCCAAGACTCCTGCCCTCTGGAAATCACCATATTCAATCAAGGTGGGTGAGAGGTCACTCGTGTGTCGGTGTGTGTGTGTGTGTGTGTGTGTGTGTGTGTGTGTGTGTGNGTGTGTGTGTGTGTGTGTGTGTGTGTGTGTGTGTGTGTGTGTGTGATTGTTTGCGTGTGCGCGCGCGGCGTACATGCGTCCGTGCTGGCGTGCTTGGTTGCGTGCTTGCGTCTGTGTGTGTGAGATTTTTCATATTATTCTTAATGTTTGCTTTAGCCAAACTGCATTTACATTTTGCAAAGTCAAAACGTGACTGCAAATAGATAATCAGGATATCTAAGCAGGTCTTTCTAGTGTTACAAACTTATCAGTATAGTCAATTTTATCGTGTTTACTACATCTATGAAAGTTCGATAGAACTTCACATGGTTATTAATTAGCACCTGAACACACACACACACACACACACACACACACACACAAAATAACAACAACAACTACATAAATCCCGAAAGCCTTAGATAGAACTGACTGACTATATCTTTGTTGTTACTGTAGTCTTGACTTTATGTGATGTTCAGCAACTTGTCACATTTCATTGCCAGGTGCCTGTGGATTTAGGCCCGACCCCAGCAGTTACTATAGTTACCTAGAGGTTGTGCCGGGTCAAGGTAATATCAAAAGGTCATGTGACCCGGGTCAAGTCTACAGTCAGAAATTGTGCGGGTGTACGTTTGACGCTGCTCAGGTCATACCTGGTATTGGTGAGTATAATTGGGGGGGTAGAAGGGAAAGGGATGGAGACAGACAGACAGACAGACAGACAGACAGACAGACAGACAGACAGACAGACAGACAGACAGACAGACAGACGGATGGCTAGATGGATAGGTGCATTGATGGATGGATGGATGGATGGATGGATGGATGGATGGAAGATTCATTTCATTGCTGTTCAGTTACATTATTACGCAAGTTAAAACGTAGTCAGGATAGATAGATAGATAGATATATAGATAGATAGATAGACGGTCGGTATCTCTGTCTGGCTGTTTGTCTGTCTGTCTGTCTGTCTCTAGGCAGGGTGACAACTGAAAATAGTTTCATTGTACAGTATGGTGATTTTAAGTGCGAAGTATGCTCAGCATTTTTTTTTTCATTATACCCAGTTTGTGCTCCAGCTGTCAATCTCACATTTGATGGCAGCTTTGAAGACTCCTCCCCCAAGCCGCAGCTAATCAACGTTCACCGCGTAGGCATCACAACATCTGGCTCCGCCTACTTCAACGGTGATGGATATCTGACGATCCCCGCAACTGCCAATAAAAACCTGGGAGACAAGTTTGTTATTCGGTTGAAGTACCGGGTTAAAGGAGACAATACTCAAGGACAGGTGAATGGATGGTTTCTTCCTGCTGATAAAGCGATTTTCGAAATTGGGCCAACTTACTGTGAATCCTTGATAATTTGACATTAGCGGTCAGAATCTACAATTTGAAGTATTTAGCTATCTGCTATATTCAGAAGTAGTCTGTCATTGTGTGTTATTTTATTTATTCATTTATATTTTATTATTTATTTATTTATAAATTTATTTATTATTTTTTCGTTTATTTGCTTATTTATTATTCAATTATTTCTTCATTTAATTTTTTTTTTATGTATTTAAATCCGGATGGTAAGCGATATATTACATAACCACTGTGGGTGGCATCTCATGTTGTGTATGGTTTGTAAACCCGCATACTGGGGTATCGCGATATGCCACCGTGTCAAACAAACAGCAGCGTGTGCGTTTTGACTTCCCGGGTATCATCGCCAGATTCGAACCCTACAATATTCAAACCCGGATTCAAACCCAGAGCTAAGATGCGATGAATTCGAATGAGGAATTTACACTTTTTTTTTATCTAAGAAAATAACCATCGGATTCTATAATGGGGTCTTTTATAATTTATTTTCATTTAAATAAAGCTAAAGGGGTTACACCTAACAACTTGACAGAGACCCCCATTTTAATACGGCATACGGATTTCTTGAAACCGAAAGTTTTGCTCTTTTTTTTTTCGCTCTTTTTTTGTTTTTTCATTAGATTTTCCGTGAACCGAAGGATTGGAATCCAGATAAGTTTTAGGGTTGGATCCGAATTCGAACTCGGGGTAAGATGACTCAATGGAGTCGAATCCGGATTCGAATCTTGCCCTTCACCACGAGTATGATTTGTTTGGTAGACTGGATTGCAGTACCCATGTTATACTGCTAATAATACTTCTAATACTTTACATACTGTATACCGGTACATAGTTTGCATTGTCTGCCTTCCCCTTTCTTTATTCCCATCGCCATCATACGTTGCAGGTGGTGGTAATCTTCCCATTCCCTCTCATCATCCTCCGTCAACTTCCTCATCAGATCTTTCAAAATGTCCTCTTTGTCTTGTTTGATCTGGCCAGAGATCCTGGCATTCTATTGGTGCCTTGCGTTAATCGTTGATTACACTGATATTATTTTGGATGCTAGATTAGTAGGCCAATGTTTTTATAATTTGAGCAAAATAAAGTTTTCTTTTATCTTCCCTCTTGGAAACCATTCCAGCCACTACTGTTTGGACATTGTAATCTCGACCTCCACCTGATGAGTCCATATTTTTAAGTGTGTGATTTTTCGAGCTTTTAATCAATCATTGCTGATGGCTGTTCAGTTTTTCTTCCCTTGGAGAGTGGACAAATGAAGGGGTCACCTCGAAATAGATAATCTTTAATCCTTATTGTTCTGATCTTCCCCAGGCTTGGGAGAGCACGCGGCCTGGTGGATTCGAGCAGTGGTTCAAGAACGCCTCTGATCATGGCAGCAATTTTACCGTTGTCACAGGAACAACAGGGGTTACGGAACCTGATCCTGGCAAGCCTACAGGTAGGGCTTAAAGGTGAACTGTAGAGTTTAATTGGTAATTTGCAGGTAACATTAGAGAGCTTTTATCTCTAACTTCGGATCTCTTACGCATTGTTATAGCTGAGGTAGAAACACCCATGCGACATTTGTTGATGTTATGATCATATTGCATGTTACTGAAGTGTTTCTTGGAAACAGGAAGGTAACATTAGAGAGCTTTTATATTCAAGGTCGAATCTCCATGGATCGCTATGGCTGAGGTAGATATGCGCGTATGGCATTTGTTGCATGTTACAAAGAAGATTCTAGGCGCAGAATTCTTCACATCTGATTCTAGTTCGTAACATGTAGTATGATTATAGCACCAGGAACTGTCATGTGCGCATGATTACCCTAGCATTATTAACTGTAAACGATCAGAACTTCAAAATTAAACAAAGCAAACACAAAAAAAAGTGAGCAAGAGGAGCTTCAAATTAAGCATTAATTCCTAAATATGTTTACATTGCTCTCTCAGGTGCAGAAACTAATCCTCTTGAAGTCATCACCATTTCTCGAAATGGCACCGTCATCCGGGACCCGAGATACGTTATGAAGCAGAATGTGACTTGGCCAGATCCCAGCCAGCCAAGGCCCGACGTCATACAACTTGGCAACCTGGTCAGTCTAAGCACCCCTACCGTGGAGAATGGGATCGTCTACATACCCAACGGCAAGAACAAACTTCTGGTCCAAGAGACGGTGGAGGGGACGCCAGGTTCCATTAGGAACACCTGGAAGATTGTCACTATCAATGCTGATGGGAAGACAGGAACAGTGGAGGAGAAAGGTCAAGGCAGCGTTCCACTTAACATACAGGTGAGAGACACGCCAATACACAAATCCTTGATACGATACAAGCGCCGTTCCGACACATTTGTTGTTGTTGTTGTTGTTGTTGCTGTTGTTGTTGTTGTTGTTGTTCTAAAATGAGAATTGAGCTAAACTAGTCTGCCGGATAAAGCGAAATATGCTTAATATGCAACCTTTTAGAGGTGAAAGGAAGCGTTGCAACTTAGCCCTCGTGATGCAGTGATATACTGTAATTCTATACCACTGTCCGCTCGCTTCGCTTTGAGTTCCGCGTAAAATATATGCGTGTCTCTTTGCCGAGCTCTGAGCGCGGCGGTGGAATTTTGCACCCAGTGTCACTTGACTGGCCGGTAGACAACAGGTTAAATGGTCATTATCCGTAACAATGGCCAAGCAGGCAGCTGGAGGCTGGACCCGAGCAGCCTTGTGCGACAACAGTTGAGCTCAGAGTGCAGTGATATATATACTGACGTTTTCAATGGAAAGAAATATATATATTTAGTAATATAATGAACTCAAGCGTCTCATGTATCGCTTCTTTGAATGTATGAGCCATACGTAAAGTATATGAATAGAACGCAAAGAGGATACATTCCGTAAATGAATTATGTTATCGTCACAGAAACCAAAAGACTGACACGTCATGCATGATGCTAACAGCTATCTTTTCCATCCCTGTTAGCAAAAATATGGTTTCGACCTGCGGCCCCCACTGGTAGACAGATGGTTCATCCTCGCCCCTGGTGGCTACATCATGGAAAACGGGGAAGGACCAATTCCTGATGACGTCATCAATAGATACGCGGGTTTCGACCCTGGCACCTTGGTGAAAGTCTTCGAGAGAGGAGAGACGATAGAAAGGTACAAAAAAAATGTTTGGTAAGGAAATTGTTTTACAAGGCCATACGATGTGGTAAGCTCAATAATAACACACACACAACAATACAGATATATATTAAGCATAGTAGATAAAGAATCGAAATGAAATGATACTATCTGAAGGTCTTCATTATGATGGTTAGTGTACTGACTCATTGAAATACCTCTGTATCTTTGGATTATAGTAAGGTTAAAAATTTAGGCATATTTGGGTTTTTATGACAACTTTCTGGTAATAAATTTTTGCGCCATCTAGCAAATCTGAAACAACATGATAAATAATCGAATTTATCACCTACATCCCGTGGACAAAATTCACAATTTCTATTCTGATATTGAATATTTTTATTGAGAGCGTATGGCGAAGGAGGAAACATATTCTGGAAAGAGTACTTTTGACATTTTCTGGACGATTGTTTTTACTTGAGATACAGCAAAATGTAAGATGGTAACCCATATTTATGTAGACCATTGGAAATAAGCAAACAGCTGTAACAGTAATGATTATCACAGATAACCAGAGAGAACATTTTTAGTAAAATTCACTTTTGTTAAAAATCAGATAGAAGTGCATTCGGAGATTATTTTGTGGATTAAGTCTTCATAACAAAATTGAGCTAAAAATCCAGATTCTTTCAAGAGTTATGTCATTAAATAATAAAAGAAAAATTGTTCCTGGGAGGAGCAGTTAATCTTTCATTACTTTTCTTATCATAAACGCCTTCGAAATTTTATTATAATATAAAAATAGTATAATGTTTACAGTAAACAATAAAATTTATACATGTAAAGGCATATCCATTCATTTTAGTAGAAAGATCCAGAAAGATCGAAGTATTGAGACGGCCCATTTTCTGAATGCATTCGATTAAAACAGACCACAAAAAATGGGAAACTTAGAATTGAGATGAACGAAAATAGAGGTTTTTTCTATTTTATAGGTCGCAAATAGCGAAATTCGCTATCGCGAACACGTCTGTCAGATTAAAAAATTAGATTTATAACGTCTTTGCAGATGCAAGAGCGCAGGCAAAGTTTCATTTCACAGACTTCATTGGAAGCGGTCGACTTCTTTGATCAAAGTGTACCATTTCAAAGTTTACAAGCTATAGTACTATCATTGTTATATCGAACACCACTAATACTATCCCTTCACATCACCAATATCATCATCACTACCATAGCAACATTGCCATAATCACCTTTCTGATCCCTTCATTTTCTCAGATGGCAAGTGTCCAAACCCGACGGGACGCAGCTTGTAGAAGGAAACGGTCAAATCCCTCAGACAATCGTGACGGCCAACAAACTGGACACAGTGCTGGCACCCACACAGATGACCATAACGTGGAACATATTGGCTGCTGATGGCAAAGTGCTGGAGACGGGAACAGGTAATTAGATTGAGCATTTTCCCTGAAATTATCTCTCTTGGATCAACTAGGTGGCGCTTGTGGTGTTCAGGTACACTTCATGTTTGTCAGTTCATATCCAAGTGCTAATGGCACCCAAAAAAAAACATACACAAAAAACATTTACAATGACCTATTTAGCTTGTACTGAGAAATGGTTCAGGAAATAGGACATACAATATATGAATGCTGTATTGTAACAAAATGGAAAGACGTCTATGTACATCATAATATGGAGCTGAAGGGTTAATTTAAAGGAACTCCAATATTGGGACACCAGTCTTTATTTAGGGTTTCTTATATGTTCCAGCTCGGGAAAAAAATGTTATTTTCATCTCAGAACTTCAGCTGTGGAAGAGGTTAACAGGTTATATAAGTACGTCATGTTCTGCAGTATTGTATCTTAATATCTAAACAGCAGGTTCGTACTTTTCAGGAAAAGCAGCAGCATGTACCACCACTCAGCTATGGTGGTAAGTTGTAAGGCTATAGAGCAAAACAGCAGAAAATTGAGTACTGAAATCCTGAAAGTCTCTCTAGCTTTTAAACAAACCAAAAAGAAAGACTGGAAGGAAGCACAAGCGTTGTAAGGTAGATGATGCTTAACACCCACAAAACCTTGGCATACCACTTCTGTCTAAAGACGATCTTTCTCTTCTAAGCTATAGCGAATTGTCCGTCCATGATCCATGTAAATATTCTATCTGGTTTATGCGCTAAGAAAAAAAAAGTAAAGAAATGCCCGTTTGCTTTTTTGTGTAAATGACTCAACGGGATAAGAACATAATATCAGCCACAAGGCTTAATAGGTATATTATCTAGGTTGAATTACAGAAGCCTAATCCGATTTCCCTCTTTGAGCCAATACACTGTTTTCTGTACTGTCACTTACAAGAAATTCCACAATCTCTAGTCTTCTTTAGTAGTTTGCAGCATTCAATGAGCTTATTAAAAATGAGATTTAAAATATAGGTATTTCATTTCGTTTTCGAGCTACAAACCGATACAAGGAAAGATGTAAACAAGCTAACTAGTTTCCTTGACGACAAGTGCTCCTCAAGTGCTCCTCACAGAATGCCATACCGAAACCGAAGTGAATGACCCAAACTTCATGTTTACTTTATAAGGTCAGGAGAGAATACAAACTAATTCGCAGGTAGATTCACAAATCTAGGGCCCATTCTCCTAATGAATATGACATGCTATTTTTATCCAATTAGAAGTCTGTAACCCGAAACGAAATTAGTCTGTTAGAAACTGAATGTTTTACATTCACTGCCTTCAACTCCTGTGATTAGCCTGTCCCAAATCATAAACACACAAACGCAGATAGAACTGCTCTCTAACACATGTGTCAGTAACTGTCTTATTTCATGTCCTATCAGGTGCTATCCCAGACAATATTGTCCAGAAGTACATCAGTAACCCCTCAGTCACGGTACTGAAATCCACCAGCCGCGATGGACATGCCTCACACTGGGAGATCAGACGGCCTTCAGGGGTCAAGATCATCGAAGGTCGAGGGTCACTGCCACAGGGGATTGCCCAATTTGTGCAGGGCAATGTTAAGTTGCCTCAGGTAAGCCTGCAGTGATAGCTGCACCACAAATATTGCTCAAATTTACCATCAGTTTACACTACAGAAATATAGAGGACCAGACCAACTGTCCATTAGTGCTGTACACTTCCATTCCAGAACTCATTTATGCAAGACATCTTGTTGACGTCAAATTTAGATATTTCCTTAAGCCTCTTTTGACTGGCTGCAAGACAGACTACAGTGTTTAGAGGTATTGTAGAAGTAGTGTACAACAGAGCGTAATATCGTTGCATGATCTCAGACTTGTTATGCTGCATGTCATTGTTATTTAGTTAAGCTATCATTTTGCCTTGGTTATGGGAACATTTACTTGGTGGATGATGTGACCATTTGAATTTGAACTTACCATAGAAAGAACTATTTACGAAATCAACGACAACGATAAAAGTTCAACAAGCTTTATTAATCAGCTTTAGTCCATGAAAAAAAAAGTACAGTAAAGCGATCAATACGAGAATATAAACTCTTACGTATAATTCAAAGCAAGAGACTTTTCTAAAATCATTACATATGAGGAACTTTCATACCAATGCAGTGTTATGATTCTGTTGACATTGTTTCGATGCCAGATTTCCGTTATCAACCGGTGGACCGTCACATTGCCAGATGGCACTGTCAGGACAGGCACAGGAGAAATACCCCAAGAAATTTTGGACCTTTTCAAGCAGCATGGTTCAAGTGCTAATCTGGTGAGGAGGTGACCCACATGGAAGACTGGACACTTTATTAGCACTG
Organism: Ellobium chinense; assembly: GCA_033807755.1. Taxonomy (NCBI): domain Eukaryota; kingdom Metazoa; phylum Mollusca; class Gastropoda; order Ellobiida; family Ellobiidae; genus Ellobium; species Ellobium chinense. The sequence continues at coordinate 694,831 of JAWQUT010000319.1, forward strand.
ACATTTTAAATCAACCATCTTTCAGTCGAATTACGTCCACAAAGTGACAATGTATAATATATTCAAAGGACCAGCTAAAATTAAATTTGATATTCATTTAACCCTTTTTTTTTGGTCAGTCTGACCTTTAATATCTAACAAATGAAATCAAGTTAGTAGAATGCTTAATCTCAACGGGATAACTGCAACTTGGCTTAATCAGTCAAGTATAACGAAGTCTTATGTTATATTTTTGTATAAAATCCCCGGATAATCATTGCTACTTCTTTTAACCGCAATGTTACCTGTATCCCCCCACAGAATTGCGATTAAACGGAGCAAGCTGTATCTTTATACAGTAATAAAGTTTTCATTGCAACACATGCTTGAAACAATGGTAAAAGTAAAAGTTTTCACTGTAATACATATTTGAAAGAAAGGTTAAAAATACCCAAAGAAAAATGTGTAAATATAATGTTATAATAAAGCAAATAAATATTATCCCTACATGTTAGTAAGAATACAACTTGTACCGAGTGGAAAAAAAAAATTGGACATAAATAAGAAAGAAGGTTGGAGATGAATGGAGAGGAAACAAGTGCGGTAAGGTAGGTGAGCCCTTAGTAGAAATATGGGATGAGATGAAATGCAAGCCCCATACCTTTAGAGCATCAACCTACTCTTTACCCCATCTATGTAAACAAAGTAAATTTGGTTTGCCTACTCAAAATCAGTGGCGGCTCCTGACACCTGTCTCTTATACACATCTTCTTGNAGAGAGACTACCCGTGCAACCTCCCCCACCTCTGGTATTTCTTCAAATCACAAAATAAGCCCAAAAAAGATCTGTATCACAGCCTTTGCCTCTGCTCTACATAGCCATAAGAAAGGCACGTGTCTGTATTTTGAGCATATCATGAAAGCTGAAAGTCGAAAGAAATGCAGAGAACAAAGAAAAATAAGGGCTCTGCGTTTTGCTTGGTCTGGGTACATTTGGACATTGTTTATAATTTCTCTATACCCTGAACTACGCATTATCGGGCACTGCATGGGTTGCACATAACAAGGAGCCGGCTCTGCTTTAAACTAAACATTTTTCTTTCGAAACCAAACAGGGAAGTGCATCTGGCGGCCAAATGGTCAACAGGTGGACGGTCACCTTGCCAGATGGCACTGTCAGAAGCGGCGTTGGTGAAATTCCTGCAGACATCAAGGCTCTGATGGCTAATTTGGGCCCGGGCGTTCAGAGATCCTGGCAGGTCACCCTACCCGATGGCACTGTCAGGTCAGGAGTCGGCGAGATGCCCTCTGACCTTATGGCCTATCTCAAAATTCAGGGTCAAGGTAACACTGAAATAATGCAACAACTAGGAATGGACTGAATCAATATGAGACTCTTATTGGTCTATTTGAGAAATTTTTTATTACTTATTCACTAACATCATTCACAGATTAACGTAGAATGACGAAATCCAGCCATTAGTGCACGTCTGCATCCTTACTGACCAACTGCCAGATGCCATAGTTTAGTGAAGAGATAGGAACTAATTTATAGATACAATGAAACAGCCTACAATTTTTCTCTTTTCGGTGGGTGTGGGGGTAGGACGCAGGAGTGAAGGTTACTGTTAAAGGTGTCACAAGGTCAAAAAAGAAATTGTAAGGATGTTTATCTAAATAAAAATCAAAGGTGAAAACAATTAGCTCATCATCTCAATTGAAAAGAATTCAAAGTTCAGTTTGCAAAATCTGTGGACTCCCCCGAAGTGTGATTGGATCGGAATTAAGAGCAAAATGAGAATAAGAAACTAGATTTAGGTAGAGAGATAGAATCCTTAACTATTGTCCAAAGACTCTTTCAAGAGTGTTTTCTCTTCCATCATCTTGCCCTTAATATTAATCAAAATGAACCGTAAGAAACGCTTGGATGTAGAGCACAGGTAAACTGACATGACGAGCTTTTGAAATTACTCCCTGAATTAAGGTTCCAGACACCTATTAGAAGGGCAAATCACTCATTGTGTACAACCCAATTAATCCGCTAATATATAAAATCCCCTTTTTGGGGCCCTCCCAGCCAGTGTCAGGATGCAGAAATATGTAAAATGATCCGTTATTTAAATAAAGCATCCAATTTTAAAGTTTCAGGTACCATTTGAACCTCGTTGATATAAAAATAGAGTGTTAGGCCTATGTGTTAACATGCGGTGAAAACGAACCTGATGAAAAATTGGGGACCAAATAAGAAATGGAGATGACTGTTTTTGAGAGAGACTTAAAAAGAAATTTAGGTGTTGATTCCCCACATTCTTCCCCTTAAAGATCAGGCAAAATAAATGCTTAAACCTCCATGGGAGAAATTCCCAAATCACAGTGGTATTTGTAGACTAACATATTTTATTTAAAGGGTCGAAAGAAGAAAAAAATAAGAGGTGCCAGTAAACTTAATATATTAGACTAGGGCAAATAGGCCCAAAACTTATAAAATCCTGTTGTTCCACTGTTAAAAGGTAAGAGGAGACGAAGAGCTGCCCACACAAATGGAGTTATGGACCTTCTTTCCAACTGTGGGGCAGCGCCCTCTATGACGCCATCCCTTCATCTTTACACTACACATCATGACGTCACGTTTTCTGTCCTGACGTCACAGTCCTCAACCGGAAAATCTGTTTCTCTGCCTGTGGTAAGTCTTTTAGCCAGTGTGCAGGTCAGCTTACCTTATTCAGGTCTTTTTTCCTGTGGGAAAAATGGGAGCATTGCATCTTATTCTCGAATTATTGGTCATAAAATTAAACATGGATTTACAGGAAAGTACATGCTTAAGTCCCTATAAGCATTACACTGCTTATTAAACATGACAGTTTAGTAGGGAATAGGTTTTAAATATTATATTGAGCATCTGATTTAAACTAAAATTTTTGTACATGTCCCTTCTGACCTTTAGAATTTTGATATTTTTGCCTGCTCAACACTTGAAAGGCAGATAGTAAAATAACGATGAAGATTTTTATCACGAAAAGAAAAAACAATATTAAGAATGGAGTTATAATTCTTGTATAACAAAAAAAAAAAGGGGGAGAAACAAGTTTCAAGTGAAAATAAGAGTTACGACAACATTTAAAAAAAGGTTAAGGGGATCTGAAAAATAAAAATACCAACTTTTCCAAACCGCTCACTTTTAATGTATGTATTCACATCCTTTTTACATTTCATGTCAGTGTTAACATACTGTTGATATTAGACTTTTTTTTTGTTTGTATATTGCAACCTAGTTGTGCTGAATTTAATTTCCAATACTGTGTTGAACTTTGTCTATAACGCAATCTTTCACAGCATGATGGTCTAAATGACGTCATCTTCATGTATGACGGTTCACATCTGACGGGGATAGTGAACGGTGTTGTAAGGAAACAGCCTTTAACAGGTACGACTATCTGGAGATTCAGGACTGACTACCTGCATCGCTGTCACAAGTAACAACAAGAACAACAACAGCAACAACAGCAACAACAACAACACTAACAACAACGACAACAACAACAACAACAAGAACAACAACAACAACATCAGCATCGGCTGGCTTGTTTTAGAACACTGAATTATAATCTTCCCGTAGAGACCAGGGGTGGCAAAGACAAGCTTTAGCCGAGAGGAAGAGTGACTTATGTAAAATTATATAATCATATTTATATTCTCTTAAGTGGCAGGTCCCCATTCAAGGAAAAAACAAATCTGAGAAAATCCTGATTGAAAAGTGATTTTACAATATGGAAGTCCTTTAACAAAATCTCAAATCATTTTACGACTACATGTATTTTCAGTTTGCTCATAAAATTACTAATTTCCTGTTTAAGAGCGCACTTCCTCTTGATATCCGAAACAAATCAACATAATACCAGACGGTCCCACGCCCTTAGAATATGAGATCTCAGCTCTTGTTATTGCGACATGAAAACTCATCTTGATTGGCTGTAAGAAACTTTTAAAATACGTTTACGAGAGCGGACAACTGAATACTTCATACACGTATGTAATCCTGGGCAATTTGAGTTCTACTGTGCTATAAGTAGGTCCATGTTTTTCATGAAAGTCCAAACATGAGAGGACTGATGAAAGAAAAAGAGCCGCTATTAAACACGTTATAGTTTGATTACACCTTTATTATACCTTTCCTAAGTGACTCAGCGCGAAACCAGAAAACAAAACACACAGAAAACAATGGAAGAAAATAGTCATGTTTTATCAGACAGGCCGAGCCAGTCCACCGGACACTCATCGCTATTGCTGGTGACACCACTGTGCCTTTTCTCTGTTTCCAAATCGTGCCAGCATCAATGCACAATTAAATACTGCGGTACCAAATTTTCTATGTTACAGCTAAGAGCAACAATATTATCCCGGGGGAGAGTCTTTAATGCAAAACTATTGCTCCCTGAAATGGCAGTGGATTTGAATGGAATTGTTTTGGTATAAAAATACATGAAAAAAACCCCGTTCCCAGCTCAATCATTTCACCAACAACTAATACTCAAGTCATCAATCTAACATGGAGGTACACAAGCAACTAATCAATAAATGATTCAAAGTACAATCTCGATCAGTTCACCAACAACTAATACTCAAGTCATCAATCTAACATGGAGGTACACAAGCAGCTAATCAATAAATGATTCAAAGTACAATCTCGATCAGTTCACCAACAACTCATACTCGATTCATCAATCTAATATGGAGGTACACAAGCAGCTAATTAATCAATAAATGAAGCAAAGTACACTCTGTCCCATTCACATAATCCATGTGCTAAACTCATATTATGTGTTTACCTTCCAGGAACCATTCTCACCAAGTCATCACCGGTGATGCTGGGCCAGTGTTTGATCAGGGATCAGAATCATTTTGTGGGAGAGATTGATATGGTAAGATGTTTAAAAAATATCTCAACGGGCAAACATGATTTCACGACATTTACAAACTACAAACATTTAGTTATAATAATAACAATAATAATAATAATAATATTGCGGTTTATAAGTCTCGTATCCAGGCTAATGCCCGCTCACTCGACTTCACATTGTTATTACGCCAGCAGGCCTGATCACTGCCTCAGCTCGTTGGGAAGCATACAGTGCCACTGCCATTTGCAGGCGCTGATCACTAGCATTCTGACAATAGCCTTCATTTCCTATAGCTAGGTATCCAATTTTACAGACGGATGGACTGGGGAAAATATGAATGAAATGCTTACAACGTGGGCGTGGTCGGGAATCGAAGTCACGACCTTTAGATCGTGAATTCAACATTTTAACGCCACGCGGCTCCAGGTTCCTTAAAAGTTCTAATGTCTGGCACATGTGTATGCCATGGAAATGAACGATACTACAAAAAGGACTTTAGTACTTTATGTTTAAGCTTTGGTAAATGAATTATGGAGGGCCTAAAATGCAACAAGGAAATAAATATAGATTTGCATAATTTGTTTCCTTGTGAAGACGTGCTTTGTTTTCACCAGACTTTGGTTTGAAGAATAAACTTCTGGGTCATGAGCTACTTTTCGGTGCACTGGCCCTTCTGGAACCTGTAGAATTTTTACCAACAACATGTTTTCTGAGGTTATTGCCCACAAAATTTGAATTAAAAACCTTTATAATGCATTAAAAACAATAATTAAATGAATCACACCAACTTTATAAAACCCTGAACTTATATTATACATATATA
>JAWQUT010000319.1:710973-736321 GCA_033807755.1 Ellobium chinense
GTCGCTAAAAGTGCGCGCGCGTGTGTGTGTGTGTGTGTGTGTGTGTGTGTGTGTGTGTGTGTGCTGGGAACGGGAGGGAGGAGTTGGGGACGTGATAGGAGGGGTCATAAAGTTCCAACTTCCTTATCTATTTCGACTGCTTACAATTGGAACGTTTTGGAATGACATTCTGATACAGCGGTCTGTGGTATATACGTGGGTGGTTGCGGGACAGAGTGGAAAATGGTGCAATAATTATGGTTCCTGCTGAAAAACGAACGAAAATGAAAAAAAGTGTATTAATTTTTTTGTTTATTTTCTTCCCGTCTTTCTCAGTCTTTCACTCTTTCACAACTTCACTGCGAAATATATGAATAAAAAGACAGACAGACAGACAGACAGACAGACAGACAGACAGACAGACAGACAGACACAGACAGACAGACAGACAGACAGACAGACAAGCAGGCAGGTAGGCATGCAGACAGACAGACAGACAGACAGACAGACAGACAGACAGACAGACAGACACGCAGGTAGGCATGCAGGCAGAGAGAGTGACAGACAGACAGGCAAACTAGCAGGCAGGCAGGCATGCAGACAGACAGGTAAGCAGGGAGGCAGACAGACAGACAGACAGACAGACAGACAGACAGACAGACAGACGGACAGACAGACAGACAGACAGACAGATGCGTAGTTCATTAAATGGGGTGTTTCACAAAATTTAAATGGGTGTCATATAGGAAATGTTATTGCGCTGTTTCTTCCTAATGTCATATTAATTTTTGACCTTTGGCAAAATTGATGAATACATCTTCAACGACATCAGATTTTACCCTTCTCGGAATTGGGGACTAGGGTATTTGTCTTTTTTTTTTTATACCATATACGATTCCTCTTCAATCTATTCTGCGCTGGAGAATGTGCTTTTTAAAAAATATTATTTTTTTACAGCACTCTGTCAAAGAAAAATAAACCGCCATTGTTTTGCTAGTATGGCACAGGGCGTATGCACAATTCGTCTCTGTGCTATACAATGGATATGACGCTCGCTCCAGACGCACACAATCACGTAAAATCGCACAGGCAAACACGGTGTTGCAGTTCTGCTGAATATTTCAACCGTGGTATAACTTAGAGACGAATAGCGTGTACACCCTTATGTCATACTAACTGCGATATGTGCCAAACACGATAACTACCTGTTTCTTGGTGTCCCATTTTTCATCCCCTGAACCTTTCTACATCTAACCATGGACTTTTTCAGATACCTCATCTGTTTGAGATCATCCTTTTGGTCACTATCCAGACACTTGAATTACTGAATTAAAAGTAAATTTTCTACATTCACCGTGAGACTCGGGCATGTTGTTGTGGAGAGAAAGAATGAGAAACAGGCAAATGTGGAGCACCGTGGGGAGGGGATGAGGGAAAGAGAGAAAGAGAGAGAGAGAGAGGGAGAAGGAGAAGAGGGAGGGAGAAAGAGAATTTGTACACTTAAGAGACAATCAGTCTGTTTGTCTGTCTGCCTGCCTGCCTGCCTGCCTGCCTGCATGCATGCATGCCTGCCTGACTGCCTGCCTGCCTGCCTGTCTGTCTATCTGCTTAATTCAAAGCCTTTTGCCAGGTGTCTGACTACTCGATTCAAATGACCACGTTCCATTGGCAGGTAGGACGCAATCCGGGTGAAGAAGCACACAGGCTAGCCTGCTACCTTCACTCCAAACTAAGTGGGTTTAACTTGCATGGAAAACACGGACGAAAGACTGACTCTTGAAAAGAAATACTCCAGGGCATACAAATGTAATGATCATTAAATTATTATCATTATTTTAATTTTGCACTTAAACGCGACGTGTACGCGTAGACTCTGCTATTTTAGATACGCTGATTTCAAAAATGTTATTTTTTTTAGATTTGACCGATAATTTACGTTTTAGTTAATCGCCTTTTTAAATCCAACCCGCTCAGAATTAAACAGAAAGCGCCCCACCTCAATGTCAAGCGAACGGCCAGATTATAGAGAGACCCCCGCGCCTTTGAGGTGCGGCGCTTCCTGGTTCTTGGTTCACCCCCATGGTTGGACTTAAAGCCTTCAGTTTTTTATACGCATTATCTGTTCCGCTCTAAGTTGTTGCGTTTTGGTTAAACCTATGGGTTCCACCCTAAGGTGTGTTAGCACTCTTAACGTCTTTACCGTGTTACGCATTATGACGATTGTTTATGGCGTGACAGCCGTAAATATAGGCTTTTCTTCAATGTATATTGTCGTTTCAAACCTCTCTGCAATTGCACTGGAGTTAAATATGGTCATTTATTAGCGTGCAGAGATAATCATGATATAGGAATTCAGAGCAGGACTTTCTTCCACCCCTTTACAATTCTCGGCATGATGGGCAGGGATGGTTGCCATTTCCAAAAATCCACAGCCAAATAAGGCTACATCCGTCAAATTTCCACTGGGTATGCATAATGGTGGGGCATACATGGGATGTAAAGTTAGCTGTGAGACAAGGAAGAAAATTATACAGGAAGTATGTATTTATAGGTGGCTCATTCCATGTTAACTGACGGAACATGAAGACAATATTTTTCAAACAAAAAGCACTCGCAGATTTACGTATAATCCATTTTATGTAGTTTTCTTTACACAAATAAAAAAAAGCAACGGCAAATTCACTGACAAAACTAACATTTGACTTAGGAGATAAATTGGATCTCATATAATCACACCTCATAGGATTGGTAACTGATGGGACAGAAAATGTACCTTCGTTTTTACATGGTAACTCAAAGTAGCAAAATTTCTGAAATTAAGAAAAACACATATTTTTTTTTATACACTCAGATAATGCATCTTAACATGTAGATGAAGCAATTTTATCCAACAACAATAATTAACACACTAGGACCGTCTTTCTGAGTAACTGATGGGACAAACAAATTGGTAACAGATGGGACACGATGGTAACACAATATTCTAGAGAAGAAAAACTACTTTGCAAAGCAGGCAGTGAACTCTTCCTTCCAAATACATTGAACTATTCCAACTATTCTGCACAATGATGCACCAAATTGCTTTATAGTAAGTTGCATTTTAAAAAACTGCTCCTCAGGTAATATTTTACATGGAATGACCCAGGTGCAAGTGGCCATAAAATCCTAAGAGAGCATGGGTGGAGACGCCAGAGATACTTACATAACACTCTACTAATACGCTTTTTACAGCCTATGATTTGGACACACAATTTGTCCTCCGCCTATGACTAGCACCCATCCCCTCATTTTCCCCCGATTAGCTATGCACTAACGATTTCAGATATTTTTTAAAATCATTCCTTTTTAACATCAGTGGACGACCAGATTTTCACGGGCATTTACAAATTCAGAAGCTGCGCACTTCTCTTCTACGCATTGCTGTGGCCATAAGAGTAGTTTAATTTTTCAGTCCAGACATAGGAACACAAGTAAGTTTTGTTTGTTTTTCATTATTATTAGTTGTATTTATTACGGTGGCTTAAGCCATTTATTATTTATATCATTACTATTATTATCAATGGAAGCAGCAGCAGTGGTAGTTGCAGTGGTAGTAACAGTAGTAGCAGTAGTAGTAGTAGTAGTAGTAGTAGTAGTAGTAGTAGTAGTAGTAACAGTAGCAGTAGTAGTAGTAGTAGTGGTAGTAATAGTAGCAGTAGTAGTAGTAGTTGTAACAGCTGTAGTAGTAGTAGTAGTAATAGTAGTAGTAGTAGTAGTAGTAGTAGTAGTAGTTGTAACAGCAGTACTACTGGTAATGGTAGTAATAGTTATAGTAGCGGTAGAAGTAGCAGTAGTAATAGCAGTAGTTGTTGTTTTTGTTTCTGTTGTTGTTGTTTTATGTTATTGTTGTTGTATTAGTTGTAGAGGTAGTTTTAATAGTAGTAATATGTGTGGGTGCATGGAAAAACCCTTCACATCTTTCTAGATATGAACACTGAGTTATGGTAGAATATTAATTCCCTTTCATTTCTGAACATTTTGCACTTTATTTGAGGTCAATATCTTTATTAATTTCAAAGTTATGGCCACATTTGTAAAAACACGGTAGCCATATAGATTTTGAGCAAATTGAGATTAAAGTTTTTCTTAACCACGCCTTTGAGCGAAGGGTGCTTCTTTAACACATTGAAAAACAAACATTTTAAAACCTCATTTTCATTTAATAAAATGTGCATGAAATGAAAGATAAATGAATGCACTAGACTATCTGATTCGCAGAAATCTCAGTTTTGCCCAGCAAATCGAAATTCAACTTTTCAAGGCCTTAGCTCAAAATTACCCATTGCGAAAACCGATGGGTTTTCCCATGCTCATTGAATGGGCACAAAAGAATTCCAACATTTTTGTGCGCGGGATATCTGAAAGAGCAGGATACTGCTACGCGCTGAGTGTAGGAAGAGAGGGTAAAGGTGATCATTTTGAATTACGAATATGTTGAAAGTTTCTGAAGAGCATTTTGTTGACACCGAGATTATTAAAATAGAATAAATAATAAAAAAAAAAAAGTTCAGACTCACAGACTCCTGCCCAGCCCTGTTAGAGAGAAAGGGATGATAGTACAATGGTTTTGCATATCAGAAATTTCTAGGTTCAAAAGCGCGAAACGAAAAGCGCGCTTGTACTGCTGGTCTTACCTTCTCTTGTTAGATAAGTAAATTCTACAAAACTTAAGGGGAAGCACTACCCGTTCCCAAATGATGTAATGCACAGTCATGACATGGTGTGCAACTCGTGGATTCCTATGCAAACTTGCACACCAACGTGCTGAAGGGTGCATTTTTCGCCCCCAAGGTTGATGTTCTTAGAGCAACTGTCATTTACAATGTCATCAGTTTTTTGTTTACCCCCGATTTCAAACACGTCTCTTAGACACAAGTCATTTGTACATGATCCCATTGAGGCCTTTTCTGATTTTCTGTCTGGATATAAAGTTATTTCATTTATCATCAAAGGGTAATGCTAGTTTCTGAAAATTCTGAGGCAAGACAGAAAATCCAAAAAAGCCTACATAGAATCATACATAAAGATATCAATGGGACGTGGGTGAAATCTGATGTCAAACAACTGGTGCCATCGCTAAGGATACGTTCTAGTATAATCTCCCTTGAGGAAGAAGAATGCACCATCCAGTATGTTGGTGTGTAATTTTGCATAGAAATCCAATGCACTCATGAGGATAAGTTGCACACCATGTTATGTGTATCACAATCTCTAGAGAAGGATAGTGCCTCCCCTTAAAGCAACTCTCTAGTATTGTACCAACAGCAGGCAAGCACGATAAGTGCTGCCAACCCCTCCCCCTCCCCTCCCCCTCCCCNCCTTTTTTTCATTAGTTTTAAAGGGGGGGGGGCGCCACCCGAGGGTTATTTTCTAAATGCTTGATGCTACATGATTTTAACCTTGATTTTTGGACTCAGCAGATTCAAATTAGTGGAAAAACAGTCAACATTTTTTTACAATTGGTTATGGTTGCTATGGAAACGGCCGCCATCTTGAATTTTCTATTTAGAAAACGGTCAACTTTAAAAGAAAACTCCTCCTCCAGATAAAACGCAATCCATATGACATTCCACACATGCATTTTTATACACAATGTCTACAAAGTAACAGAGAGTTATTTTTGATAAAATGACAAAAAAAATTATTTTATGAATTTTCAAAATTGGTATGTATCAGAATATCAATTTTCCCCCATGTTTTGGCCACCGCCAACATATTTCCTGTAAAATAAAAAAAAAAGTCCAAATGTCTCTCTGTTACATTTTTTGTACACCTATAAACTGCTTATATACTAAATTTCGCAAAGATTGGTTCGTAAATTGTGATGGAGTTTTAAATTATGTGTTGAAAAGTATAGTTTTGAGAAAAATGCGTTTGAAAATTTCACACACAAAAACCGTCTGCAAAACTGTACTTACATCAATACATGCCAGGCTGATAGGCTGGGCCACCTTCCTCAGCCTCCTTTTCCTGTCGACATTATGATAATCATTACAATTCAGGATCACAAAGAAAAATTAGGCTGCTAATTTCTTGGCCACCTCCTTCTTGTCAGGTATTCACATGCTAACCTGCATGCTGCTGTTTACGTACAAACAGAAACGAGGCCACCCGAACTGAAGAAATCCAGTCAGGTAACTAGGTCACGCTTGCCGGAAACAAACGAGCGAATGAAACATCAGCATGACTTGTTCCGATTGAAAACTAGACCGTGACCTAGCTATCTTTAGCGATGTAAATAAGGCATTTTCATTGGCCAGCAGATGAGAGGTTGACCTTGTAGAAGAGAAAATTTCCTTTCCAACGGTATGCGACACGATAGGTCTAATTTTATTGCGTATAGACAAAATATGCGATCAAAAACAGACAATTTCAACATAAATTCACATAATCAGACAAAAAAACCTGGAGGGGGANGGGGGGGGGGGGGGGGGGGGAGGGTGACCCTAATGACCCTGATGAGATGCATTTTTGAGAGGTAAAATGGATTCTTTCACATGCGACCATCAATGCTTTCAAGTCACAAGATGTCAAAGTGTCTAAAAACAGCAATAACCCAATTTCGGTATCTTGAACCCAAATCGACGATTTCAGGTGGCGCTCTACCCCCCTAAAGTAACATGCTTTTGTTGTTGTTGTTGTTGTTGTTGTTTTTCTATGAAATGAAGACAGTAGGGAACAATAGAGTGCTTGGGCATTAACGACGGGATTGTTACTACATCAGGATAGAACACATTCTTAGTAACTTTCAACCAGATGAAGACATGGGGAAACTTTTAGTCTTTTCTTCTTTTGGCTCTATTAACATTTTGTATTATTCTACATATACCACTGTGATTTCGGGAAATTGCTTCCATGGAGGTTAAAGTACTTCTTTTGCCCGATCTTTTAATGGGAAGAAAACGTGGGGTAAACGCCCAAAATTTTTCACAAATGTCTTTCGAAAAAGGTCACATCGAATTCTGATTTGGTCCCCAATTTGTCATTTGGCTGGTTTTGACCGCGTGCGATTACATAGGCCTACACACTTCATTTTTTTTAAATCTAGAAGGCTTAAATTGTACCTGAATCTTTAAAATTGATGCTTTATTTAGATCATAGGTCATTTTACACATTTCTACACTCTGACACTGGCTGGCAAGGCCCCAAAATAGGGGGAATTTATATATTAGCCGATTAATTGGGTTGTACACAATGAGTAATTTGCCTCTCTAATAGGTCTCACAAACCTTAAAAACCTTTATTTATCTAAGGGGGGCGACTCTGAAATAGTATAATTTATGTTATCTCAGATGGTGATAGCCTCCCTTGTCCTTCCCACGTGTGTCGAAGCATGCGTTCAATGCAGATCTACTTGAAGCAACGGTTTTAGCTACAAACAAAATGAATGTATTTTCAATGAAAATTACATAATGGTTTGTTTTATTAGATCTGATGATCGTCAAGAATAATACAGACCTAAACTGGTTTTATTTTTCCTCTTATGTAATCGCTGCTGTAATACTAAACAGGTGTTTACCTCCCTTTTTTTCCTATCCGTACATTTAATTCATCTACATCTATAATCACCTGCTAATAAATCAAACTGAAACAATGGCAAAGAAGTGAGCTTTCTATCTGATGATTTTTTTAAATCATTATTTTTTTGGAAGTGCATCATATAAGCTCCAATTTAAACTAATATGCGCACACGTTTAAAGCCAAATAATGCACCCGAAAAATAGGACAGAGAGAGAACCAAAGGATTATTAATGCATTTGACTGGTTGTATTTATTTTATAATCCCTTTTCAGCACACGTTTAACTATATGAGACAATAAACGCGAGTCCCCGTTAGATGACCCACATGTGACTGTCTTTCACACATACAGCAATCAAAAGAAATACCAAAGGAGAAATTCTCAGCTAGCTAGTGGGATTCTTTACCATAGCTATAATTCTTTTAAGTAAAAGGTCATACAATCACCAGCTGTTATTTTCCATTCTCTGCAATAAAAGTTGTATCCCTTCATCTCAGCTACAGTTCAAATGTTGAAAATCATGTTATCGGTAGTCCAATGTCCATTTTCAACATTCACCACTAATACTTGGCAATCCCATTTATAGACTGAATCTTTTTGGTAGTGTAGCAGTAGTAGTAATAGTAGAAGTGGTGGTAATAGTAGTAGTAATAGTAGTAGTAGTAACAGTAGTAGTGGTGGTAGTAGTAGTAGTAATAGTAGTAGTAGTAATAGTAGTAGTGGTGGTAATAGTAGTAGTAGTAATAGTAATAGTAGGAGTAGGGTAGTAGCAGGTGTAGCAGTAGTGGAATTCAACATGTGTATTAGATCTCCTTATCTCTCCTTTCCAGGAAAAACCATGGCACTACCTCTAGGAATGACTGGAACTTACCTTGGTGGTCTCTGTGGTCTGGGCATTGGTCTTCTCCTGCACATCATAGGCTTAGCTACACCAGCATGGACCGTCATCACAGTTGGCGACATCGATGATGAGACAGGATTGTGGGAAAGATGTTCTTCCTACACGTGTGTTGTCTATCAAAAACTCCCATCTGAAAGTGAGCAATACTTCTATAATATATCATCATTATCACATCAGTGCAACTCTTTCATCACAGCACTCATAATGGTAATGCTTGCTGGACCTTAATGACACAAAAACACTTTTCTAACATGCCTTGAAAATCCGATTTGCCTTCAGCTCTCACGGTCGAGTTTTGCAAGCCATTTTTTTTTCAAGTCGCCCTAAAAGAAAAATATGTATTCCTTCCTGGAGAGTGAGAACTACATGTGTTTTCACCATAAACATACCATTTAAGGCTTTTATAAAGTGATGATGTTTCAAAGAGCAGAATGTTTATAGTGTTCACCAAAAATAAAACATTTTCTCTATGTCTTGTTCGCAATTTTATGAAGAAATCCAAGCATAACAAGTACAACTGCTACTATTACTACTACCACTACTGATACTACTACTACTACTACTACTACTACTACTACTACTACTTCTACTTTTACTGCACATCCATCTACTGCTACTGCTGCTGATCCTCTCAGCCACTCTTACTGAAGTTTCTCCTTTCACAACTACTCCTGAAGTTACAACTACTGCTATTACTGCCACTACTCTCACGATACTAGGTATAGAATGTTCCTTATTGTATAATTGCCATTTAATAGACTTATATGGGATTAAGTACACTTTCATTTGTCTTGGTAATCCATCCATCCATCCATCCATCCATCCATCCATCCATCCATCCATCCATCCATCCATTCCTCTTAAGTTCTAATTATTTGTTCCAGTTCCGAAAGAAATCCAGGCTTGTGAAGCACTGGCTATCATAGGGATGTTAGCAGGCCTTGTTGCTTTGGTCCTAGCCCTGATGTACATCATTCTACCCGCTATGGGAAAGTCTGCAAGCCAATACCTTCCAGTGTCCTCTATGGGAATGGCTATCTTTGCACGTAAGTAGAAAACGTATGCAGTTGTGGACCTGTGGCCATCCATCCATCCGTTAATTAACGTACTGCGTTAACCACAGTAAACACTACTAATGTTTTGGGAGTTTCCCGTGGTTACCGCAATGCGTTAACTAACGTAAGAATTACGTATATATGACCATCGATGAGGTCTCACCCGACCCTCTAGCTCTCTGCTCCCACCCATAGAGCTTTTTTTCTCCACACACGTTGAAATCAGACTGTGTTTAATCCGATCCGTGGTTGTGTGTCTGCATTCCTAGCATAGCGTCGATTTTGTGTAACGGGGTGGAGGGGCGGGTAGACAGGTCGGGGCTGATACTTGTTTGTTTAAGTGAGGCGATACTTGGCTTAAGTATCGACAATATCAAGTCTATATTCATTATAGACCCAGCTGATGTTCGACATCTTCTGACACGTTTAATAGGTACAGGTATAGATAATTTTGGCATCTTTCGCAATCTAGGACAGATAGTATCTGTTGTTATCAACTGACATCGAAATTCCAGATTTTGACTTAGGATATTGATATTGAAATTGCCAGGTGTAGGACTATTTACAGGTCACGGTCATAGCTGGCGTTTATGGGCCATCACAGCACGCTGATTGGTAGAAGACGGTGGCTTTGGTTGGAAAACAGTGGAGTTTCCAATCAGTGAGTGGCTGGTGGTCACGCGCCATAAGCATAAGTGACCTTTGTAAACAGATCTATGAAGAATATTAAAAGCCACAAGCGATACCGCCAGCTACAAATGGTGACATTTTAGTTCATATGTCATGAAACAGTAATGTCAGTGTAAATGTTGTAAAATGAAACCCATTCACGACACCCATAATATATTTTCCAGCATTCTTATGACAGTAGAACTCAGAATTCGATACGAAGTACTTGATAGTAGACGGTTTATGTTAGAATACGTCGTAAAGTATCGGAAAAACGTTTTTGTTTTTCCTCCCAATCTCATATCGGGGGTTGAGAGCGAAAATGTTGTATCTCCAAATTCGACGTTTTGAGAAAATCAGCAATGAAAGATCAACTTCACTGGGAAATCATAGTTACTTTCATTATAGCGCATTTCAACAAATATTCCAGCACATTTCCCAGGAAACAGTTTAAAATATTCTATGATTTTGGGAGCATAACTAAGTCTTATTAGAATTTTTTAGCTATTTTTGTGGACTTCCAACAATTTCCCACAAATTCGATAAGGGGAGCATTAAGTCTGCAACGAAAAAAAACTCATTCCCCCACTTTTCATTGATTGATACTGCAGACTTCCTGTGTGCATTTTACATTGTTGCTATAAATAATTTGGTCAGATACAATATCAATTTTAAGATCCAAGTAGTTACTAATGAGTTAGGAGCAGTTTGACCGATACAACAATTGTGCCCTGAGTTTACCGCTCAGTGCACCTTCTGAAATGAGGAGATACAAAAATTTGATTGAATATTCTTGGATAAATTTTCCATTTTAAAACAGCTTCTCAACATGAAAAAAGGTAAGAAATAAACTATTTCAAGGACCAAGTTTTTCTTTTATTCTTAATGCCCACTCTGATAGGCGATAGCATAATATAAATAATATTATATTCTGNACTCAGTTTTTGAGTTCTGAATACAACACAGCCTACATTATTACCTAAAAAAAAATAGCAACATTAGGCCTAATTAACTATTACAGCATAGTAATCCTGATTACAGTAATAACTACATAGCTAAAACATCACAAACGGAAAAGCTTTTTGAAATTACTCGGCCTTTCACTACCATTTGCATATGACTTTAATAATTTGGATGACCTCTACTTGCAGTAAATTTAAACACCTATTAAAACAAAATGAAGTAAATTTCTGCCTATACTATTTTGCTAGCGATAATAGATTCATAATTCCGTGTCAACAATGACAATAAAATGTAGGTGTAATGAACGGAGAGAAACACTCTAGACTTGCAACGGATTTCCTAAAAACTTTAGAATGAAGGGAATGGACTAACAGTTCTGGTGATAAAACAAACTGAATAAAGATTTTTTTCTCCTTTAATCTCTGTGGCACAGTGGCTAAGATACTCTCAGGTTAAAGTCGTGCCACCAATCTGTTTGGTATGGCAAAATTAACTGTGAATTAACTAATAAAAGGAAATGGTGATGAAATGAATAAGTTGGCAATTTTAGCTTATTTAGTGATAAAGAAATACAACAAAGAGCTTTGAGCAAGGTAACGGTCATTTCCTGGTACAGTAGGAATGTATAAATTCAGTAACTTTAAGATGAAAATTAGACACTGTTGTAAGGATCAGCAAAAGTGAAAAAGACAGCATGAATGAATGTGGGAGAAAGAGGAGGGTATTGGTTATTGAATTTGTGTACATTGTACTGATATGTTCCTGTCGTAGTTGATACGTGTATGTGAAAATTATATAGACATGTTTTTTTTTTTTTTCTTGCTCTCGGCTAATGTACTCATTGTGTTTTCTTGGAAATATTATTCTGTAATGATTATCACTGTGTAAGTGTGAAGCAAACTGTTTGGCGTATGACCAATAAAGATCTGAACTTAAACTTTTGATCCGGTTCAATAAAGCATTATATTATGCTGGGATAGCAGTGGACATACCACAAGTTTGCTTTCAACCACCGCATTTCCTATAGAGATACAACAATTTAAAGTGTCTCTCGCAAACTGCAAAATGGGTTCATTTTAAAACGTCCCGGCAGTCTGACATCAAAGTTTATATTCATTGGGGCACAGTGGTGCCTCAGTTCATTAAATTCTTTTTTTTTTTTAACAGATTGGGGGAAGCAACATTTTTGTGCCCAACCCACATTATATAAAGGGACACAACTTCGTAAGGAGGAAAATGAACTGTTTTTCAGTGATATAAAAAATGTGGATTGTAGCTGTAATTGTGCTGTAATTTTGTACCATGTAGCAAGACCCAGCATGTCATGAAATGATTTTACTATAACGATCGATCTGGGGTTTGCACATTTTTTACCGTAACAGAAGACACATAATACATTTGATTGCAGCCATGTTTNAGTGTCTCTCGCAAACTGCAAAATGGGTTCATTTTAAAACGTTCCGGCAGTCTGACATCAAAGTTCATAAACAGTGGTGCCTCAATTCATTTTTTTTTTTTTTACAGATTGAGGGGATGCAACATTTTTGTGCCCAACCCGCATTATATAAAGGGACATAACTTCGTAAGGAGGAAATGAACTGTTTTCCAGTGAAATAAAAAAATGTGGATTGTAGCTGTAATTGTGCTGTAATTTTGTACCATGTAGCAAGACCCAGCATGCCATGAAATGTTTTTACTATAACGATCGATCTGGGGTTTGCACATTGTTTACCGTAACAGAAGACTCATAATACATTTCATTGCAGCCATGTTTCAGACAGAGTAATGTAGTCGGTATCTGTCTCGATACCCAGGCATCGATATCTAAAATGTGGAATTAGCCAAGCACTGTATGACCGCCATTTCTCTAATCCTCAGTTGTCTGTATCGTTATCTGCGCCATTGTGTGGGGAGTGAAAGTACACGACCCTAGGAAGGAGACTGCTTCGGGATACAAGATCGGCTACTCTTTTGGTCTCAGTCTCGCTGGTGGCATTCTCTTGGCCATTGGTGGAGTGCTGGCTTGCCTGGGCAGAGCCCGGCAGATGAACTAACATTTTTGTTTGTTTTGTTTTGTTTTGTTTTGTTTTGTTTTGTGAGTGCTAATGATATTCAACAATATGAACTAAAATGAACGACATTGACAAAGTATGTGAAAGATGAGAGTTTATGCGTTAACGATGGAATCTTTTATCAGCGTAAGAATAACATTAACTCTGCAACTTGAACTCTACTACAGAGCTATTCATGAACTCTACTACAGAGCTATACAGCACTGATGCAGTATCACTTGTAATAAAAATCATATTGTTAATGCGCAAGCTCTCTAATAGCTAGCCTTTTGGACCTTCCATGCTGTGGAATGCCTTATGTTCATATTTGTTATTGTTAGCGTAATTGGTTTGTTTACATTATCATGTCTAATAAAGGTACTNCAACATAAACTAAAATGAAAGACATAGACAAAGTATGTGAAACTTGAGAGTTTACGCGTTAACGATGGAATCTTTTATCAGTGTAAGAATAACATTAACTCTGCAAGTTAAACTCTACTACAGAGCTATTCAGCACTGATGCAGTATCACTGGTAATAAAAATCATATTGTTAATGCGCAAGCTCTCTAATAGCTTAGCCTTTTGGACCTTCCATGCTGTGGAATGCCTTATGTTCATATTTGTTATTGTTAGCGTAATTGGTTTGTTTACATTATCATGTCTAATAAAGGTACGGTAGTGATAGTTCATGCTTTAGTTCTTATATATATATGTATATACATACAGTCATTAATAAAAGTTTAAGACCACTCTGCTGTAATTAGGTCCTTTTTTTTCTTTTTTGCAAGGCATTGCAGCATAATATAATCTTGTTTAATGGAATACCATGTCACTTTTGCATCAGCCATTTTTAGCACATGGTTTATAGTCAAAACGTTTTTGTCGTGTCAATTTTGAGCAGATGTGATAATATGTATGGAGCGAATTAAATTTTGAAAATTGGCAAAAAAAAATCCTCATTTTCACTGACATAAAGAACTCATATTGTAGCACTATACGATGAAGGCTATTGTGATCGTGAAATCAGAGTAAAATTATGCCAGCAGCAAGTCAGCTGTGCACCCTGCTATTGTGAAGTTTTAAAACTCTAGGACATTTCGTGGTAAGAAGAAGAGTGGACGTCCAAGGAAAACCAGTGCTAGAGATGACCATTTTTTTTGATGATCGCTACACGGTCCCCGACGAGTCCTTGCAAGAAGATACGTAACGGTCTTCTTCAAAGAGGTACAAATATAATTTCTATGACAGTGTCACGTCTTCTGAGGTTTGAGTTGGGTCTTTATTCATTTAAACTAGCCTGCAAAATCTGGTTATCTACTGTTATGAAATTCAAGCCGTTTTATTGTAAATCATGTGCTAAGAATGGCTGATACAACACTGATAAGGTATTGCATCATATATGATCATTATGATGCCATGGCTCGCAAAAAAACAGAAATAACCCCATTACAGCAGAGTGATCTTGAACTGTTGTTGATGACTGTATTGTGCTCCATAAATAGTGTTGCCACTTTGTGATCATTAATGCTTTTCTCCTATAGTAACAGGGAGACTGATTGTCCCAGCGTTTCCATAGGCACGACGTTGATACAAAGCTAGTGGGGAGAAAATCCTATCTTACTGTTAAAAATATAAAATATCAGGCAAATGCCAGACTTTACGACTTTATAATTAACATTTCACGACTTTCCTCCAGAACGTACGAAAAGAAATTATTTCTCTACGTAGGGGAAGATGGATTTCTGTGAAGTTCTTTTACCCTACAGTTGGGAAAAAATGTTACCGATGGCAACACTGTCCATAAAGCCGTAGTGATTTAATAGTTTTCTATGGGAAAGATTCAAATACAAATTATGCATGAGCCTCCGCTGCTTTCATTAAAAAGAAAAAAAAGATAATGTGCTGACATGTCAGCTTACAAACATGCTTTATAATCCATTTACCGAACCGAAAATGTCATTTGTAAAATTGATTTTTTGAATTATTATACCTTATAACTTTTATATAGCACCGTTTGATAGAATGTCTCTTGATAGAAATGAAGTTTTATTCACATAGAAGTAAGTCTCAAGTGTTTTATATGAATATACTAATGATACCGTCGCTACTCGTTAGTTGGTATAGAGGCGAATGGGTAGTCCGTCTCTTTACCCACCTAGCGACCAGTGTCTGGTATGGTATTTTTCTTTTCTTTTCTTTTTTCTTTTCTTTTCCTTTGTTGACTACTTGTGGATGTTATCGGTTCAGAAAGAGGTAAATCTGTACTTTGCTGTCACTACTTACTACAAGCCAAGCCTGTTACATCATATGCGCGTTCTTAGGGTTGATAAGATATTTTATATAGTTGATCTATATGAGTGGCTGAAGATGCCAGTGATAAGCAAACATTTCAGTCTTTACTTTTAGTGACTGCACTCAGGTCTATAATATAATCCGTTATACTTTCGCAAAATGGTAAAAGCTGACAGACCCTGGTTCGATTCCCGGCAGGGACATGAAATTTTCTAGCGTAGGTTTTTTCGGCCTTTCTTCTCAAACTTTATTTGGTAAAATCCCTGGTGACACACTTCCCTATAAATAACATATTAAAACATCTGAAAAATTATCAGACTGAGCTCACATTCCTCCCCCGTAATAGTAAAGAAAGAATATTACATTGCCTTGCCACCCAGTTACACTAATACACTTTAATGTTAAACGAATCATTTTTGTTCTCACCCCCGGAGGAAACTGATTACTTTCAGAAAGCAAACACACACACACACACACACACACACACACACACACACACACACACACACACCACACACACACACACACACACACACACACACACACAACTTCTATATGAAAGAAGAGACACGGCTCTTTCCCAGAGGTTGTAATGCAGAAAGCATGGTGCTCTGTTCACCACTCTATAGTGGGGCGAGGTCAAACGAAGAGCCATAGCAAAAAATGTTCCTTGTCATGGGCTAGTAACGTGAAGTAGTATCAGGGACCCCACGTTCAGCCTCTCCGCTGAATTTCCATGGAAAATTGCACCCGAAGGGTGACGATCTTGGGAAAGGATAGTGTCCCCACTTTCAGGACATCATTCACTAAGGTTGCGGAAGTCTAACTGGCTAAAAATCCCTCAACTCTCATACTTTAACTCTGCTATTATCAATTATGAGAGTTGAGGAATTTTTAGCTAGTTAGACTTTCGCAACCTTAGTGAATGATGTCCTGAAAGTGGGGACACTATCCTTTCCCAAGATCAATTATGTCCTTTGGACAGATTGTAAAGGAATAATGTATAACCGGAAACTACACCGCAGAAGTGATATAAGCAGGAAATTTGTTAAATGAAACTTTTGTGCAGGCAGCTTTTCCCAAGGGTCTACAGTGTTCAGTGAAAGAATGCCAAATTTTAGACTCCTTTTTTCATCTAAAAGGAAACTGCTAAAGCAAAATCTAAAGGAAGGGCCTTCACTGCAAACAGTATATCATATGAGCACAGTAGTGGCTATTTTAGACTCCTTTTTTCATCTAAAAGGAAATTGCTAAAGCAAAATCTAAAGGAAGGGCCTTCACTGCAAACAATATTATTATATCATATGAGCTCAGTAGTGGCCTAAGACCTACAGACTAGTCTTGGCTATTTCGGAATGTTCCTGTAGTTTAAAGAGGAAATGGTATCCAAAGCCTCTTTGAGGCATTTCCAAATAGGCCTCAGCATCCTTGAGGATGATTAAGAATGACATCATTGTCAAACCTTGAACTGCTGTTATGAGCAGCCGGGACGATTTGGACTCATGATATGGCGCTAGTGTGAGCACATAGTGCATGCGTTCATTAGCAACGTGACAGATAACCAGTTGACTTGACTAATGCAGGGGAAAATTCCATCGAGGCACACAAGTTAGAAATAGTGATAAAAATCAGAAAAAAAAAGAACTCAGATAACTTCAATAAGATAAGATAAGATAAGATAAGATAAGATAAGATAAGATTAGAATGACTTTATTATCCTTAGAAAGGAAAATTGCCTTGGCTGTGGTACATGAGAGTAAATAATAAATATTTAAATAGTCTAAACATAGTAGTACATAACTCATTACAATACAATACTCAGACTAACTCACATTCATGCATACTGCCATACGATTCATAAATCAGGTTACAAACTAATCACAACAATAATCACTCATTCACTCCTCCCTCTCCCACCATTTCTGGCCATTCTGACTGTGAGTTTACACTGCAGTGTGCCTCTTTTTTTAAAAGATCTACTGACATGTTTTTAAATGCAGTAAACAGGACTAAAAGGAACAGAGCATCCAAAATCGATATTTTCAATGAAAAATTGGATTTTAGGACCTCATTTTTCTGGGTGCATGGGAAAACCCTTCACACCTTTGCAGATATGAAAATTGAGTTATTGATAAAACATTAATTCCCATTAATTCCTGAACATTTTGCACTTTATTTGAGATCAATATCTGTAGTAGTTCTAAAGTTATGGGTGCATTTGTAAACCTACCCATGCCATTAAGATTTTGTGAAAAATCTAGATTAAAGTCTTTAAAACCACGCGTTTGAGCGGAGGTGCCTCATTAAAACTCTAGGAAAACAACATTGAAACTTCATATTCATTAATAAAATTTACATGAAATGAGAACTAAATGAATGAACTATCTGATTCCGCAGAAATCTCAGTTTGGCATAGAAAGTCGAAATTCGACTTTTTTAGGCCCTAGCTTATACATGTAATTACCCATTACGAGATCCTACGGGTTTTCTCATGCGGCCACACCTTTTTATTAAATTCTCCTACATTATGAACTGGGATTGTCGAGCGTCTAAAAAACCGGTAAGACAAACGTCACAAATGAAATCCACTGAAGCCATTGGGGAAAAAATGCCTGCAATAGTTTTGTTTTTTTACAAATTGGAGACTAAATTTCATAATTTTTGCGGTATGGTTTCATGTTATACGATTATTTCTACACAATCTGTTTAAAGGACAAATTTAACACTGCTACTATTGACTCTGATAGTCCATCTTTTTTTTTTTTTTAACCAATTAGGCTCCTGCACTGCGGTAATCACGAAAAACCTTCAAAACACTAGTGATGTTGACTGTGGTTATCAAGATGCCTTACTTAATGCTACAATTATGTAAACGGCTACAGTTAACTTTGGAAATCTTCTCTGAGACGTGAGAGAGAGAGAGAGAGAGAGAGAGAGAGAGAGAGAGAGAGAGAGAGAGAGAGAGAAAGAGAGAGAGAGAGAAGAAAGAGAGAAAGAGAGACGGAGACTGAGAGAGAGAGAGAGAAAGGGAGAGAGAGAAAGAGAAGAAGAGAGAGAGAAAGAGAGAGAGACAGAGAAAGAGAGAGAGAGAGAGAAAGAAAGAGAGAGAGACAGAGAAAGAGAGAGAGAGAAAGAGAGAGAGAGAGAGAAGAAAGAGAGAAAGAGAGACAGAGAAAGAAAGAGAGAGAGAGAGAGAGAGAGAGAGAGAGAGAGAGAGAGAAAAGTTCTAAAAAGGTCCACAGAAAAGAAACGCAGCATTGCACACTCATTATCAAGACTGCACTTTATGGGAACAATTCAAGCTGTCTCATGATCTCTTTCTTATGGGCATGTTACATCCATAGAGCAGAAAGGCTATCTTTCATTACACTCTCACCTTCTGATTTGCGCAATACCTTCAGCGTTCCAGCCGATCTTGCTCTTTACATTTCAGATTTTACATCCCACCGCTACTGGAGATAAGATAAAGGTAATGACACTTTCAGGAAAACACCAAAAATATAGTCATGAAAACCATGTTGAAGTCACAACTTGACCGCAGTAAAAGATTATAGCTGTTCTAGGCACACATAGTCTGCAGCTATTCTTCCAGAGAAAACTGCGCAGGATTTCAAGAACTGACCACTGGTACTGAAAACTAAGGTGAAGATGGCGCTTTACGGTGTCTTCATCTACTTACTGATTATCACAGCCTACCACTTGTCATCAGGTAAGTTCATGGTGAGAATTTCGATTTATTTTAGTCTAGACTTTGACTCAAATACAAAATTACATTTGCCCATGTACATATCGGGACTGTGACATTATAATGGTGATGATGATTCTAAAAAACAGTGAAAGTGATAATGATTGAATTATAAGGTTATATATCTATTATCCAGGCCTGTGGGCATAAGTATGAATTGTAGCCAGTCAAAATGAGAAATATGCTGCTAATTAAGAACTGAGATAGCATGCTCTGAAAGTGAATGGGTCTAATCAGTTTCAAATTTTGGGTTGCTGCAGAAATAGAGAGTAAACATCTTCTATACACAAAAACATGGTCAGTAACTGGATACATTCAAGTTTTTGTGAGGTGTATTAAGTGAATTATATAATTTAGAGTTCTTTAACTGTGATTTTCTCAGATTTATTGTTCCTATCCATATAGTGTAGAGTTCTTCTTTAATTGTGATTTTCCCAGATTCATTGTTCCTATCCATATAGTGTAAAGTTCTTCTTTAATTGTGATTTTCCCAGATTCATTGTTCCTATCCATATAGTGTAGAGTTCTTCTTTAATTGTGATTTTCTCAGATTCATTGTTCCTATCTCATGGAGTGATACCCACCACTTCAAACAACTAGCTCTGGCCAGAATAGTGCCACCTCTAATGTTTGATCCATCTAACGTGGGCTTACGTCATGCCAGTGACTTAATTTAGCTAAAAGCACCTTACGTCTCATTTTGAATAGCTGCAAGACATATACACTGCCCGATCTTCGCTAACGTGTTTTCAACTGCCAGGATAGGCAAAAACAGCAACAGTCTGCGTATAGCCGGAAATTCAGATTACAAAGTGGGCCCTAAACAAGATGTAAAGATACGATACATGCGCATTCACACATGTACAGGCACTGATTATGGTAATTATAACAACAAATAAATAAAAAATATTGGGCATGTTATCTGATCAAGAGATACACCAGCTACACAGGCACAGACAGCTCCCTGACATCCTTTTCTCCTCTGCGATGTTGAGTAGAAAAACAAGCCTAGTACGGTTAGTCCGTCAGCTTTGTTATTGTCGCCCAGAACTGGTACCATATTTGGCCAGAGGCACATAAGGAATCAGAGACACGCAATTTAAAGGACGGTTGGATCGTCCTACATACCTTGTTAAACCGTATTATGAAACCGTATTATTCGAATAAAACAGTCCTTTAAGTGTCTGTCAACCTGATGTAACGCCTCAACCACCCTACACAGCCCATGGTCATATTACGCAAAGTCCGAATTCTTTCACCCACTGAGCATTTGAAGGCCGTAAACCTATTTCAAATACCTTCCAGCCACATTGCCAAGCTGTCCAGCCAGTGCTCTGCAGACGGGTGCCAACACATCGGTACGAATCTTTTACAAACAAAGTCATGCTAAGGCCATAAAAATGCAGAATACTTTATAATGGCCTAGACGATTCTGAATCTTTTGAATCTGAATGACCAGAACCTTACATTGTCAGACAGAGGTGTGTGCAGCTGCTGAAACTTAGATGACAAGTTTTACAAGTTTAACAAGATGACGTTATCATTTTTGCACAAGCCTCTGCTACTCGGGCCAGGGAATTATTCTTGACGCAAGGGGCGTCTCTCGAGCCTCCTTGCTGTGTCATAATATACAAGTGCGTCGTACCGAAACGATGCTCTTTCTTCGCGAAACTGGTTGGGTGGGCTCTACAGATAATTCTCAGAGAGCAAAATGGTGCTGGAAAACGGAAAATTATATTTGACGTGCGTGTCCACCTTTAAGCTTTCTTGTGGGCCTGATGTATATGAGACTCAGTTTGCACGTCCAGTCTATTTTTGCACTGGTAACATATCAGATCGGATTACTAGTCTGAAGTGTCGCTAAGCAGTGGGGCCAAAGTGTGAAAAAAAATTGTGCACACGAAGGAGACAAGATCTAGAGTGCGCTGTAAGTTACACATATTTGGCAGCGTGCAGAGAGATTCTTGAGAGAGAGCTTTCACTCTCGTCAGGTAAATTTATAGTTCCGTATAATGCCAGTCATGACATTGTGTTAGGCAAAACTGGCTGCAACAGTCACAGTGCATATGATAGCCCCTCGAACCTCAAAACAGCAAAATACCCGTAAGTAGTTAAGAATGTGGGCATTTTGGATGGAATCTCTTACCATCGTTGGAGTTTCACGAACTTTGTATGTTGAATGCTACTTAGCTTGCATTCAGCACCGATGCACTAATTTAATTCTTACGATGGTAAAATATCCCATCGTCAATGTGCAAACTTCCAAATGGCTGTTTTTCTTCTATTTTTGTCCCCTCAGGAGAATCTACAATTACGTTCCATGCTACTCCTACTGTTATCCAGCCCGTTCAAACTACATCCCTGCGACTGCGATGTGCAATGGAAACTGATGGCACAACTCTTCCAACTCCGCCTATCTTTGGCAGAAGAAATTTTCCGATCTCAACGACAGCCTGGCCATATTATTGGTCTTCATTCCCAGCACAAGGAGGCACACACTCTCCCCAAGTAGATGTGTCCCACATAACATCCATTGTAATCTCACGACTTCAACAGAGTACCCACCACGTTGAACCCATCGCTAGCGTTTCCACATTTGATCCACCGACGGTTGATGTTGACCAGGACAAGGTGAGCCACCTCCAGGGTGATACCATGACGTCTCCAATAGCCACAGAGCTAGGGTATTTGGACGTTGTCTTTGAATATCCAACCAATAATTAGACTGGACTCTATTCATGCCATGTAACTGCTTTAGATCATAATATGATCTCGGTCAGTCTGGATCACTCTGTACAGGTAACAATGACAGTACCGACACTGGATGACCTAGTGACCTATATCACCGAGCTGCAAAAGTCCGTGCTCGTTTTGGAGGGGGAAAATCAAAATCTCCGTCAAGACCTGTCAACGAAAACAGACAACTTACAAGACGAACATTTTAACTTGCGCAACGAAACGGAAAGTCTAAAACAACAGATCACCGTTCTCCACCAAGCAAATATCATTCACAGCGCAAAATGTGTGTTGTATAATATCATTCACAGCGCAATATGTGTATTGTATAATATCATTCACAGCGCAATATGTGTGTTGTATATGTTCCGTGAACGTATACAGCACTGAGATGTGCTTGAAGGTAAGGGGTCGAAA
This sequence comes from Ellobium chinense, assembly GCA_033807755.1. Classification (NCBI taxonomy): domain Eukaryota; kingdom Metazoa; phylum Mollusca; class Gastropoda; order Ellobiida; family Ellobiidae; genus Ellobium; species Ellobium chinense. The sequence goes on from JAWQUT010000319.1 coordinate 733,345, forward strand.
GTTTGCGGGGCAATCGAATGCTCATCTACATATTGGTGGATGGGCATACCTGTTGGTGTATGAAACAGTATTGATATTGACAAAGCAACAGTTGGAAAGGAAGAATTTTGTAGCGCTAGACAGACAAATTTCAGGATATCTACAATGTTGAGCATAAAGAAACGAAAGAATGAATGAATGAATGAATGAATGAATGAATGAATGAATGAATGAATGAATGAATGAATGAAAGATGGAGAAATAACAAAATGGACTAACAGAAAGAAACAAGAAAGAAAGAACGAAAGAAAGACAAAAGAAATAAATAAAGAAAGAAAGAACTAAAGAATGAAAGAAAGAGAAAAATCATTATTCTTGTCAAGGAACTATCTCTCTTGTGTGCCTCCTTTTCCCTTGCCTGCCCTAACAAAGCTGTAGACCAGAATGCTCTAGACCAGAATGTCCTAACTGCGCATGACGGAAGTCAAACAGTCAGATATTCCCAGTGCCAGTGTCAGACAGCCTAAGTAAGCTTTAGGTTACATCTTAGGTTTATGCATGACTTAAGGGCAATATCGTAAGACTTGTCCAAAATTGCGCTTTGAAAATCCGTCAGATTTCGTAAACAAACTTCAAAACCTGACGCACCAAGAATTAGCAGAAGAATCAGCGTGCTGTATGCAGTATAGTTGTAATCATCTATTCTGAGCGAAATCACACCAGTATTTCCATATACTGTACCATATTCTTTGGAATGCGACAGTTTACTTCAACACACATGATGTAACAACACTACAGTTTCTCTGTTTAATGGAAAACGTTGGTTAATCGCGTTAGTGCTGTTGATACAGTCGTGTCTGATTAATCAAAACACCTAAGAAAACAGGAAAACAATTGTTATAATTAAAAGGAGTTGCTACTTAATAGTATCTTTTATAGAGAAATATAGCATTCTGTTACAAAAAAAAAAAAAAACCACCAAAAAAAAAAACCAACCGCTGCAATCAACCGAAAATTGTAAACATCCGAAATGCAGTTAGATATAGAAGATAAACCTCAGCTTCATGTATATTCCCCGGTGAGTTGTGATTAAGCGGAGTAGACTATTATTAAAATTTGCCATTATGTTGCCTGCAGTATGTGTGTGTGGGTATGTATGGAAATAGGTTATCTCTATTGTTCGCCGTGGACCTGGTTTACCTTCTTATCTTTCTCTCTGTTTGCTTACGCCGTTCTTCTGGTCTGGAAGTTTTGGAAGTGTATAGGGTGTGGACTAGACGGATAGGGGATCGGGGAGTTGGACAGGTGGGGCTGGGGGAGGGGGAGGGAGAGGTAGTATTGGTGCTATGCTTGGAAGGTCAGTTAAACTTCTGAGGACAAGAAATGGGTATTGACAAGCCCTTGAAATCACTTTGCCCTTAAAGTTTAAACATTGCAGCAGCGTTTCAGTGACTTAAAATGAGTGGAGGGGCGGTAGGGGTGGAGAAGGAAAAGAAGGGCACTTCGTATAATACATAATATGTCATATTACAGTATCTATATTATATATAGTGGGGCCTCAATTCTCCAATTTCGGGGAGGGGGGTGGGTGGGCAAAGGGGCTGTCTTAGAAATGAGAGCTTGTGAGGTACATTTCAAAATCATAGGAAAGTTGAGCAGAGGACCATGGGTCTGCAAAGGGTAGGCAGAAAATTCGAGTACTCGAATACTGTATAATGTTCTGTTGCAGATGACCGAGCAAGTAGGCAGGCAGGCAGACAGGCAGGCAGGCAGGCAGGCAGGCAGGCAGGCAGGCAGGCAGGCAGACAGGCAGCCAGATAGATAGATAGATAGATAGATAGATAGATAGGTATGCAGGCAGGCAGACAGACAAGCAGGCAGGCAAGGTAATACGTAAACACGCAAGTGGACAGATAGGTGGACAGGTGGATAGGAGAATAGATAGATAGATAGATAGATAGATAGATAGATAGATAGATAGATAGATAGATAGATAGTAAAATAGGTAGGTAGGTAGGTAGATAGGTAGATGGGTAGGTATTGGTTGCTAGGTAGGTGGGTAGGTAGGTTGGTATTAGATATGTAGGTAGATAGGTAGGTAGGGAGGGAGGGAGGGAGGTACATAGGTAAGTAGGGAGGTAGATGGTTACCTGCCCATGTTTTCTTTTCTATAATATTTCTCTGAAGACGAAGCCTCAGATTTTTAGCATCTAACCTTACTAGGGTAACCCCTTCCCCTTTTGCGCCCTCTTAAGTACCCGACGCCCCTGTACTGTAACTTAGTACCCTGTCTAGACTGTCAACCTTCCTCGACATTAATAATAAATCGACCAGCTACGATCTCGGCCAAGCTCAATCAGTTCTGTTCAAGATTTCTGACCTTGCGACTCTCAGGTAGGATAGGTTTATGCGCTGATTTTTCCCCCGTATATTTTAGTTGATCTGGCATCGGATAAATTTTATTTAAAGACACGCATGATCGTTCTGCAAGTTTATACATAAAAATAATGGCGTAAGTGAAAAAGTGGATACGTGAGATACGAGTTTATTTAACATAATATACTCCCTCAGCAGATGTCTGTTTTATCACAACTTGTGGTTAATCACAGCTTTTTACATACCGAAAATTACTGTCATTTTTCTGCAAAATAGTAGTAGTAGTAATAGCAACACGGCTACTAATAATACTACAATTGTGTCCTTGCATCGTATTTTAATTGTGATATTTTCTCCTTTTCCACGGAGTTGCGATTAAGCAGCGTCGACTCTATGTAAAAGAAATTCGTTTAAACACGGCATTCCATCTCCTCAAGCTCAAAGACAGTACAACAGTTTAGTCCCCCTGCCCATTGCTGACGTTTATCTCCAAACTTTGGTCAACATTATTAATTACTTCTGCATCTATCTATCTATCTATCTATCTATCTATCTATCTATCTATCTATCTATCTATCTATCTATCTATCTATCTATCTATCTATCTATCTATCTATCTATC
>JAWQUT010000319.1:747698-758378 GCA_033807755.1 Ellobium chinense
GACTGTACTACGTAGAGTCACCTTTCGTTCAGTTGGCAATGCCTTCTTAAACCAAACCAGCGTATCAGCTGATTAGAGATACAAAATGAGATAGTGCCTATTATTGAAATTCTTTGATACTGCCTGTATTAGCCTAGGCCTAGAGGTGCGGAGGCTGAGATTTTTTTTTATTGTGTGTTAACAGTTTATCCTTCATCCATCGATCCATGTTGGTTTCGGTCAGGTTGAAGAAAGAGTGTTTTTGAACTCCATGGTCAATAACTGACCGGGTAACTGTTACATTACTAGACAATGTTACATCATCGTGATCATTATTTTCTTTCACTGATGACACGAATAGTTACTGTCAGCAAAATTAATACATGTTAAAATTAATTTTGGAGTCAGTTTGCCTGCCTGCTTGCTTGTCTCCCTCCCTGCCTGCCTGCCTGCCTGCCTGCCTGCCTGCCTGTCTGTCTGTCTGTCTGTCTGTCTGTTTGTCTGTCTGTCTGTCGTAAAATAATCAACATCATCGAAGTGAAAGTCTATGCCAAATACTATTATTCAAAAACCTAAAAGCCGGAAAGTAATACACTTCATCACAATGGCGGCTGAATCTGCTGCCAGTTAAGCGCTCTGATCAGACTTTTATTAGGCCCGATAGCGCTGGTGCTTTCAATAGAAATGCCTTGGATTCCTCGATCTATTTATAATGCCACTTATTGTAACACTTTGTTGTATAAGATCTTCGCATTTTGTTGTATAGGACATCCTGCACACTTTGTGGTATTCAGTTTGAACCTTAGCCACTTAGTTTGCATCAAATGGGACTGGGTTAAAAAAAATATATATACGTCCAGTGCTCTTTTAACTACAGAGAAAAAAATAGTAAAAGAATGAAAATTTATATTTAAAAAATATTCCTTGCTTCGTGGTGGAGGGTAAATAGCTAGCTACGTGACAAATGTTTTTATTCAATTCGGACTCTTGCATCAAGTAGCATCCTCCTACCTCCCCACTGCAAACATTTTCATGAGGGCCAATCTTGGTCATTCATAACTATATTGACATGGCCTCGGGTCATCATCTTTAATATGATAAAATACCCCACTGAACTACTCACATTCAGCTCTACCAATAGTTACTGTCTGCAAACCATTCGCCACTAGAAACACCATACACCATTAATTCACATCGAACCAAACAAAACAATTTCAAAAATACATTAGAGCACAAATATAAAAGACAGATAGACATTTCCCCAATTCCCCTACTCACTCACTAAGTCTTTACTCATACACTCACTTATATTTTGGAAACGAAAATAAAACGAAACGAAAACGAAAATAGAGTTTGAAACTAAAACTAAAACGAAACTAAAACGAAAATAGATTTTGAAACTAAAACGACAATAGATTTTGAAACTAAAATTTAAAACGAAATTAAAACGAAAATAGATTTTGAAACTAAAACTAAAGCGAAACTAAAACGAAAATAGATTTTGAAACTAAAACTAAAACGAAACTAAAACGAAAATTTATGAAAATATCACAATGATTTCACCCCTACTGACAGAGGCAGACACGTCGTGCAGCAGTCATCATCCGCAACAAATGTGGCGCAGCCAGTGGGAGGCTGGCCCAAGCGCACATTGCGCTAATAGTGTGAAATTTCTCACAAGGTGTGCTTGGGTCAGGTTTATGGGCTGATTCAGGGTTAGGAGCGAGGGAAGGGAAGAGAGAAGTTTCTTAGATATTGTTCAACAATTCTCCAAAGTGCAAAACATTTGTAGTTAGCAGTGGGACAGGTGATCGGCTTTCAAAGAGATCTGTGAAAAAATTATGGGCGTTGCCCTGTCTGTTTATTCCCATTAAAACATAATTTTCATAAAAAAGACAATGGTCTTTTCTTAATTAGTTAGAGACGGAAATGAACCTGACCTTCTGCGACAGCACAATGACGTCATTTACATGGACGCAACTGTTGAAAAGCTTTTGTCCAAAACTCGGTATGTGGTCTCTAAATATTTTTAAAAAAAAATAAACAGAAGTAGTATTACAGTGATTGCTCTTCACACAAATATTTTGTATTTACTATTAAATGACATAAAAATAATATGAAGGAGTGCAGAATTTGAACTCGATTAAGTTGTCAATTAACACAGAAATGTATCTTTGAATACACAACCAACTCCTTTTTTCAACGAGAGTGCATTTACTGAGTTTTGGACAAACACTCTTTAATATCAGATTAAAGTATTCTATTCGCTATTTTTGCCAAAATGCTTGCACTTCGACAACGATTGTTACAAGGCTGTTACAAAGTAGCAGTTTTAGTTTTCCATCTTCTGCGCGTCCGGAAATGAAACTAATCTGCGCATGGCGTGATCCATAAATTTCCATAACAGCTGAGAGGGGCCCCATTGTAAACAGAAGTAATGATTTAAAGTCAAACGATCGGGATTACGAAATATCCTCAGTTCAGTATTTCCACATCTGTTCCCACGTTACCTAGATCGGCAGTACTGTTTCACACCCTGTAGGAAAAGGAACATCTATTACAGAGCTTCTACAAGCCGGTCTGTTCACTTTTTGCATCCAGCGCATAACAAGCTGTTTTACAAAGTCTTATATTTAACCCTCTAGTGCCCACTGGTCCATGTTTGGCAACCCACACAACCCAGTAGTCCTAATATGGCACGGATGTTTCAGTGCCCGGGGGTCCAAATTTGACCCAAAATTTTTCACCTATTACATATTGAAATTATTCAAAATCAACGTTTTATATGTATTTTGAGCAGCATTTGAAGTGTGTATGTGAATTTTCAGAATTTTCCTACCGGTATTTCTATGCTTGGGAACTAGAGGGTTAAGTTTGCTTTGACGTCTCTAGGCGTCAGGTTTACCACCAGGGTAGCAATGAGCGCGATTCAACTAACGGATTGTGAAATGTTAGTTTTCCATCTTGGTCCAGTATCCTATTTCAGCCTTAACTTAATGGAAGACTTTGGTCCCATAGTTGGCAAAGATAGTGGGCAAAAAGAAATTTCCCCACCCCTTAGAAAATGCAGTGAGGAAGAAAACATGTTTCAGGCTAAACCCAACCTGTCTCCTTTCATTCCTGCTCCCCCCCCCCCCCCCCCCCCCAACNAAAAAAAAGTCATGTCCACTCACTGGCTGCCCCTCAAACTGGCGGTCTCTCACTTGCAACCTTTTCCATGGGGCTATAGGAAAATTGGCCTGTTATTTTACAAATTAGGTTATCATAATATTGGTATCATTTTCTTCATACCTAGTCTAGTAAGTTCCCCCTTTCTTGACCGGGACATTGGTGACTAAATTTCCATATAAATTTCATGCGAATAAACTAAAATTTTGAACCTCTAATTAAGAGCGATGCCCCTATCCAAAAGTTCAAAAGACACTCAAGTAATCACTGTTCAATGTTTGGTCTTGCACTTTTCTCATAAGTTCCGGGGCGCGCGGTGCTAGGTGCAGCTCAGTGGCGTTCAAGAGTCACATCGTGGAGAGAAGTCAGTACAAATTATTGTCACTTCCTTTAAATTCATTCTTTGAATTCTTGTTGCGAGAAGTAACGTGTATTAAGACTAAGTGCCGTTTAGGTCTAAAACATCGTCCATTTCTGTGGTGTCATTATATTTTGTGCCACTACCTCTGTCATCTCAAAAGACAATTTATATTACGGCATGTAGCACACCTAGGAAGTTTGCGCAACCAGGAAGTAAATTAAAACCTATGACAACAGGACGAAGGTACCAATCTGATGAATTGAAAGCTAGCGCATTAACAATGGGATCTCTTACCATTGAAAGAATTACATTAGTGCACTGGTACTGAATTCATCCTTGGTAGCATTCAGCACGCAGAGTTACTGAAATTCTTAAGATTGTAAGAGATCCCATCGTCAATGCGCAAGGTCAATACCGTTGTGCGTCCTCAGAGTTTAGAATCAACATTTCCAACCTGAAATAAGAACGTCTTAAAACACAGGCCTCTCGGGTGGGAAAAGAGGGAGGGGGAGGGGGGAGACTTGAGAGATGGATTTAGTCTCATTTTTCAAATACTGGATGTTTTTTCATATCGGTATTCTTTGTCTTGTATTCGAAAGAACAGTAAACTAATGATCTGCAACGTTTCTATTTAGCATGAAATGCTTTATCCGTGAAATTCAGAAAAAAAAACAACAACAACCCACCAACAATTCCGATGTGAAGCATGCGACTGAATTTAAAAATATGAACCGTCCCAACATGCCTCACCTTTTTATCCCGAAAGCACAGTTATTGGCTAATTTATAGCACATTTTTAATTTTATGACAGCACCTGGCGATTCACGTGAACAGAAAATGATTGATCCGCCAAATAATATGGCCATTAGGGTATACTAGCTTACTTCACGACACCGCTTTTGTTAAGATACTAGTCTAGTTTTAGGGGGACACTGAACTTAACAGGTCAACAGTCGAGTCTCAGTTCCTATCTAGTCTCTGGGAGGTAACATGATATTATTATATATTCAAACAAACAACTATAATAATAACAAACATGTCTATTGTCTTTAAATATATTACTACACTTTATTGACATATGCCTGCAAAACATGGCGTGCCTCTATGATATTATTATATATTCAAACAAACAACTATAATAATAACAAACATGTCTATTGTCTTTAAATATATTACTACACTTTATTGACATATGCCTGCAAAACATGGCGTGNCAAATACTGGATGTTTTTTTCATATCGGTATTCTTTGCCTTGTATTCAAAAGAACAGTAAACTAATGATCTGCAACGTTTCTATATTACAGCATGAAATGCTTTATCCGTGAAATTCAGAAACACCTTTTTATCCCGAAAGCACAGTTATTGGCTAATTTATAGCACATTTTTAATTTTATGACAGCACCTGGCGATTCACGTGAACAGAAAAATGATTGATCTGCTGTATAATATGGCCATTAGGGTATACTAGCTTACTTCACGACACCGCTTTTGTTAGGATGCTAGTCTAGTTTTCGGGGGACACTGAACTTACCAGGTCAACAGTCGAGTCTCAGTTCCTATCGAGTCTCAGTTCCTATCGAGTCTCTGGAAGGATATTATTATATATTCAAACAAACAACTATAATAATAACAAGCATGTCTATTGTCTTTAAATATATTACTACACTTTATTGACATATGCCTACAAAACATGGCGTGCCTCTCAAAACATACTGAGGTCGTGAACAGACTTGAAACCATATAGAGAATGGCTACTGGAGTAGGGTAAAGTGAGTCTCTCTAAATCAAAACTAAGAGTTCACCTCAGTTTAAAAGCTCTTGTATATTTGCTGTAGAATATATAATGATGTAAATCCTTATCAAAGATCATAAACAGACTCAATAATTCATAAGAAAAAAGCGACTGTGCATCATCAGCTGAAGTAGAAAAAAAAGTTTGAAATCAAAATTCAAGCTTTAACTTATGTTTTACTGCAAAACATAGAGTGCTGTAAGTTTACTTTCAAAGCATAGGCAGACTCAAGAATTCATAAGAAGAATGTAACGATGCAGTACCCAATTCGGAGAAAGTAACTGGATTTAAATAAACACACAGAGTATATCCAATGACAAGGCTGCAACAGCGTATTAACATTTTGCTGCAGAACATAATAAAGATCACAAAAGACTCACGACTCCACAACAAGAAAGTGCCAACGCAGATTCCACTGATAGCGCATTGTCTGGATTTAAATTAAAAAGTTGAGTACATCCCATTAACACAACTTACTTTTTACTTTACTGCAAAATGTGGAGTGTTGTAAAAGCTTCTAATATCAAATGCACCCAGAGTTTCATAAAAAGAAAATGAATGAAATATGAGCACCGCCTACTGGAGTAGGATAACTTGACCAGCTTTATATCAAAACATATTTCACTGGAAAACAAAGAGTGGTGTAATAGGGTTCTACACAGACTCAAGAATTCATAAGTGGCACAACCAGGAAGTAGTTACAAGCAAATCAACAAATGAAAATTTGCGAAGGGTGTGGACAGGACGAACAAAATTCATTGTGTAGATTTGTGGTCGTCACTTTACTGACTATCAGTTTGTTATCAGCCTCTCGAGCTTAAAGAGCCCAGGTACAAAGTCCGATGTGGCAGGTTGTTTCCCGCAGTTTTGTAAGATTTTGTTTGGACCCGATAGTATTTGGTTATCGTCTGCCTTCGCATAGGACCGGTCAGGTTGATTATATATTATGTTACATAATAATAAACATGGCCGGTCCCATTCGAAGACCGACGTTATGTCATTGTTTAACAGAAGCAGCGACCCAAGAGAAAAACCAAGGTACACTAGTACAGAAATGGGAAATTGCGCATGTATGATTTTGTTTGATATGGATTTATATAACTGATCTTGTTGTTACTTGTTGCCGGAAACATCATCACAGCAGTCCGGATATGCCCATAGGTGCTCCTATCTCGATGCCGAAACTCTTCTGAAGAAAACACAAGCTACTTGTGTCGGTTGACATCTGGTTCAAGATTGGTCATGTCTGTTTCTTTTAGTATGGAAGAATAGGATCTTCAACAGCATTCAAAATTGCCTGATCTGATCTATGCCCATCCCTTCGCTCCTTCCCTCCTCTACAAATGCATTTTGTTTTCAATTGTACGTGTTAGATATCTAATCTCAATGGTGCGGTGTGATTAACAGGAGGATTTTCATATCTGGGCCGTCATCCAACATGCTCCTGGCTGATACCAATAAAACTAAATTCGGATTATTTTCATGGGGCTAGTATAAAGAACACGGGCATGGTTTTTTTTTGTGGGGGATACACAATGAAAGAAAAGTGGTCATTTTTAAATCTTGCAATCTCGTTTTTCCCTGTTTGTTTTAGGATGACCCACATATGAAAATCCTTCCTGAGTAACCGGATGTAAGGAATGGTTTTAAGGAGTAGTTTGTTTTTTTTTAGAGGGAGGCAGTGGGATGGGGGGTATGGGACAGTCTGAGTCATTAACATGTATTTTGAATATTGAAGTTTGCACCTCGCGACCCTCCATAACAGACAACAGCAGCGTAAATCATTAGCAGGATTGGGCAGAACTAAGAACTAAAGAATGCAATTCGTGAACGTTTGTTAATTTCACGTGAACATGATCTGAGCTTAATAGCTAGTCTATGTTGAAAGAACTAATCTGCAATGTGAACTGTACCTATTCCGGGTGCTTGATCTGAACTTTAATTTCTACTTAAACGTCCGTTCAGTTTACATCTACCTAAGCCGACCCAAAACGAAGAAGGACCTCCGAAAACTCATCGGTTTCCAATGAGATCAGTGCCTCCTCTCAGTTCTAGGATAGGTCACATCTCAGTTTAGTTCTTAGGCTGCAGATTCTCTCTCTTTCTTTTATAGGCCTTTCTCATGGAATTTTTATGAGCAAACCGAGGATTAGTCAATATGGGTAGATCCTGTTGTGTTCCGCGTTGCAAGGGTAGTTCTGATCGATGCAAATGCCTTACGTTACACACGTTTGCTTAAGAAGAAGCCCTCCAATGGCAGTGAATTGCCAAAATCCGTAGGACGAGAAAACTGTTTCCAAGTGAGTTGAAATGGAATAAGTCAATCTGGCAACACGGGAAGTGAAGCCACATGTTGCAGATGAATTTCTTGCCAGGTTGATTTAACAGAGTGAAGCTAAAACAAGTAGAAATCACTTTGCGGGTGTTTCAGTTCTTAAGGCGTAGCGACAGGGCAATTATTTAGTAATGTTTCTCCTCTCCGAACTTTTCGTGCTCAATTTTACAAAAAATTCACTTCCAGAAATGTCTCAGAATTAGAGAAAGATCTCTTCCTTTCATGTAGCCGAAACATGGCAAACCAGAAATATACACCCCTGCTCGATTCCAAAAAGAGCCTGATAATCAGGTTATCACCCGTTCTCACTGAGAAAGATTTGTGACACCTGTTAGAAAGGCAAATCACTCATTGCGTACAAGCCAATTAATCCGCATATATATGAAATCCCCCTTTCTTGGGGCCCTTCCAGCCAATGTTAGGGTGTAGTAATATGTAAAATGACCTGTGATCAAAATAAAGCACCTAGTTTCAAAGTTTCAGGTATAATTTGAGCCTTCTAGATAGAATAAAATAAAATGTGTAGGCCTACCTATTCGCACGCGGTCAAAATCAGCCAAATGAAAAATTAGGGACCAAATCAGAATTTGAGGTGACCTTTTTCGAAAGACATTTGTGAACAATTTTGGGCGTTGACCCCCCTTTTTCTTCACGTTAAAAGATCGGGCAAAAGAAGTACTTTAACCTCCATGGAAGAAATTTCCCGAAATCACAGTGCTTTGTGTAGAATAACACAAAATGTTAATAGGGCCGAAAGAAGAAAAAACAATAGGTGTCAAAGACCAGAAAGGCCCGTAATCACTGAAGTGAACCAGTCCATGCGAGCAATATTCACAAGGTTTGGAGTTAGAAAAAGGANCACATCTGTCTTGTCCTATACACCGACCTCCATTCAAGCAGCCGCCCTTGCACTGATCTAAACAGATGGAGATTAAAAGATGGATAAGGTTAGGTTCAAAGACTTTTGTTGATGGTCTTTGTGATTATATGGGTCATGAAGAAGACGTCCTGGATGATGATGATGATGATGATGATAACTATTATAATAACAAGGGGGAGAGTGGGGAGGGGGTTGGTTGGAGGTTGTGTGACAGTTAGAATACGTGTGTTTTAGTTAGTGATAGTAAATAGTTATGATTTTTCGTCTTGTTGTAAAGAAATTAGTGTATACTTGCTTAGTCCTGTTCAGCTGTTCACCTTCATTGTTACTGTTCGCCTTAGTTCCGTTCCTTTGATATTTGTGTCTGTTCAAGCTTTTTCATGACTATTGATCAAAGCTTTTTTTTTTTGATTTTATGACATTTCATTCTTAGTTCATTTATTTTATACATCTGAAGAAGGACGCTAGTCCGAAAATTTGTGCATTAAATTTGTTAAATTGTTATAGTTTTCTTGCTTTACTTATTTAGATCCAGTGCGGATAAATGTTTTGCAAATAATGACAACAGTTTATTGATCACAATAAGCAATAAAATGGCGCCCTAATGCCTTAATAGCAGTGATGGGTGTGGAGTTAATCATTAAACTTACAGAGTTAAAATAAGAGCATCTGTATTGCTCATACATAACAATAATAATTATAATAATGGTGATGACAATAATGATATAATAATAATATTAATAATAATGAAACTTTTATTTGCAAACTACCAGGTTACCCGTATACCTATATATATATATAGGACCATGGCCCGACAAAACCTCATAGACACCAGTCCTCATGAGAATTAGTGTCGCATTCATAATCCTTACGTTATTTAAGGCACTGCGGTAAACACATGAAATTCATTAAATAATGTTCAAAACTGATTAAAAATGTCCAAAACTCATTAAATTATGTTTAAAATTCATTAAATAATGTTTAAAACTCAAATAATGTTCAAAACTCATTAAATGGTGTTTAAAACTCATTAAATAATGTTCAAATTAAATAATGTTCAAAACTCATGAAATAATGTTCAAAACTCAAATAATGTTCAAAACTCAAATAATGATCAAAACTCATTAAATAATGTTTACAACTCATTACATGATGTTCAAAACTCATTAAATAATGTTCAAAATTCATTACATAATGTTCACCGCAGCTAACGCAGTGCATTAAGAAAAACAAAAGTATAGATTTTGTATACGGCGCTGGAGTTATCCTAACAAAATAATAGCCGTTAGAAATTGCCCATATTGACATACTAAGGTCTGTTTGACAACAAATACTGGCCAATCGATTTCTTTTTTGTTGGGAATGCAAAATCGGTTCTGATCACAGTGTGCGAATTTAAGAACTCAAGGAGTTCATTTCATAAAAAAAACCCAAAAAAACTCATCAGGTTTGTATGGGAAAGTACTGTTTGTTGGCTTGTGTTTGCTTTGTTTTTGTCCATACTTCAATTTTGTTTATAAAGTGTTAAGTAATTAACATGAAGCAACCAAAAGCTTTCATGTTCAATTTCGGATGTTACGGACGGTTATCTCGGAGATAAGCATGTCCATTGTCTGGCGTTTCCATCAATAGAAGGCAGCGTGACCGAAAAGAAATTGAAGTGGGGCAAACTGCAGTCATATAAGTTTTGTTACCGTAAGTTTCTGTATGATTTTGTTTGAAAACTATGCATGTGATTCATATTCTCAGTGCACTCTACTCTCTTAATTAGTATGACATTTTCTCTGCTCAGTTCCTCAGCATCCATGTAAACTTTTAAAGTGTTGAGTGGTATTGGCATATATTATTCTTTGACTTAGAGCCTTTCAAAATCCTACTATTGGGTACTGCATTTAAAAACCAGTCGATCTAAAGACATTGGTGCTAGATTTTAGGTTACAGACCTGTAATGGGATTGGACCCTTTTTTCCTCTATAGGCTATATTAACATTTTGAGCTGCCCTCTGAACCCAAAGTTTTAGCTTTCACCCAGACCAATACCAGATTGAAGCTTATTATGTGGCCTAAATTTTAAGACTTACCCAACCCTAGCAAGTCCAATGAAATTTTGAGCTTGGTTGCTATTTTGTAAACCGAGCCTACATTTTTCACTGGTCAAAGCCAA
>JAWQUT010000319.1:758433-788337 GCA_033807755.1 Ellobium chinense
CTAAATAGTGCCTGGTAAAATAAAGTAAAATGGACACAGATTCCCATGATATCAAAATTTCCCCCCTGGAGCCCTTATTACTGGAAGCAGGGCATGCCAAAAGAGGGAAAAGGGGAGATGAAATATAACCCTTAAGTACCCAAAAGTGTAAGTACAATTACAGGCCTGTAACCTTTAATACCATTTTCAACAAGATGTCGGATTTGGATTTCCAAACCACGTTTATGGGAATTGCGCAATTGAATATTGCCGTGTATGCACAATAAAAACTGTAATTAACGTAATGAGTTATAAATAGTGAACGCTACTAATGTTTTAGAAGTTTCCAATGGTTACCTCAGTGCTTTAACTAATGTCCGGACTATGCTTACGGTCATAGGTGACAAGATTTCACTGGACACGGCCTTACCTATATTTGCGGAAGTGGGGTTGTATTACAGTCTTGTTTTTTTTCTCTTTTTTGGTTCACTAACTCCCTACTCCACCTGCAGTGAACAATCTAAGATGTAGTCTGGTCTCGAATCCCGCACCTTTTCGGGTTCGCTCACTTGAGCTTAGCCAGTACTGTACAGAAGAAAAACAGTGTTTATTTCCAATGCGGACGGACCCTATAAACATGCTACATACTTAAAAGTGATATAGCCTTACATAGTTATTTGATGCTCACAGCAATACCTTTATGTTATGATGATGGACTACAAAATATTTATATTAACAAACTCAAGCTCAGAGTATTAGTGACTGACTGGTTTTTATGTTTAGACCTTATCCACCATACGATTACACTGCTATCGAGCAAGAACTTGTGTGTCAACCATTATACTTTGAATTTTCAGTGTTCCTTGTCGGTCTGTTGTTGATTAAGTGCAGTAGTGCAACATAAAATCTACAGAAATTGTTCTCAGATGGCAGGACCGAATTAAGACAGTGCAGGGCCTGAGACATCAGAGCATATTTAAAACCCAAGAACTTGTGCAGAGGATAGGAGCGGGGCCCCTTACTTTACATCTAGAAAGAGAGAGAAAGAATTAGAGAGAGAGAGAGAGAGAGAGAGAGAGAGAGAGAGAGAGAGAGAGAGAGAGAGACAGAGAGAGAGAAAGAGACAGACAGAGAGAGAGAGAGACAGAGAGAATTTCAATACGAGACATTTTGTATTGGGTTTATACCGTAATCATGGTATGAATATTTCTTAAGCTAGGGAAGGGAGGAAGGGAAGGTTGTAAATTATCCACTGTGGACTTTCGCCTTCTCTAGTGAGGTCATAAATCTCACCAAAGCAAAAGTAATAAGCGAGAAATCCGGCCCAAGATTCCCCAGTTATTCAAGAGAGTTTGCAAGCACTTCTGTGCTGGGGCCTCGAAAATGTGAGGCCCGTAGCCAGAGCTACTTTTCCCAAGAGCTTGATCCTATAAGACCAGGCAGCCATCCTTAGGATAAACTTATTAAGAGAAGATATAACATTAATATGTTTTGCACCCAATCAAAATGAGCAATACTTTCTAAATAAATTTTCACGTCATAAAAGTTCTCACATTAAGCTTTCATGCCATGCCAGTGATCTGATTTCGATAAATAACAATATAACAATAACAAAAAACAATAACAGTATGTTTATTCAGCTCAGGCAACAATCTGTTATAGTGACTTTAGTAACTCGGAGCAGGACGCGAGAGGCACAATCAGATGTCTATTGTCTGAGCAGTTTAAAGAAAATCCCCCAGGGGTTCGGGCGACGGAGTCGATACCAGAAATGGATTACTATCACTTGAAAACCACCGGCTACTGAATGGATGGATGGATAGATGGATGGATGGATGGATGATTTCTTTCTTTCTATTATTTTGAGTTTGCAGATGAATGCTCTGTAGTAGTACAGCGTGCAGTGCATTTTTTGTTACAGCAGCGCCAAGAAATTGTCGACTTGAAAGGTCTGGCGTTTCTGAAGCGATAACTGTTAATAACAAGGCAAGGGGCTTCATCGCTTTGTCCCCAACACTTCCATCCTGGCAGCAAGTTAACTCAAGACATACTTTTAGTAGCTATAGGCCTATATGTATATATATATAGTGTGATTTTTTTTTTCATTTCTTGCATAGCATAGGCCTAAAATTGCACTATTTTGGTACAAGATGACAGACACAAAAGGAAAAAAAAAGCTTCATAGTGCGTAACAGTCACTGCACCTACTTCAAATAATGCAAGAGCTGGTATTCACAACGTGTATTAAGTTAAGCAATGAAGATTACCAGTGTAATCGATCCTGTCACAGTGGCGGCGAGGTGGCTCTCGCGATCCCTGTTTACTTAATTAACCGTGAATGACCCTCAGGCTTCTAACTGGCCACAGCACGTTTCGAAACGATCGCTCTAGAGAGTATAGAAACATCATACTTTTATTTTTGTTTTTCATTAATTTTTATCTTTCCCAGCTACACCAATGGCTCTTCCAGGAGGAATAAGCGCACTGTTCCTAGTGGCTCTGTTTGCCCTAGGCCTGGGTACAATCCTTCACATCGTTGGATTGGCCACACCTGAGTGGTCAGTCAATGACTTTGCCAGCAGCAATACATTTGGTCTCTGGGAAGGGTGTAATCAACGTGGCTGTGGCAGCTACGTAATAAGTACGTAACAACTAAACTCATTTCTTCCACTTCTGCCTTCCTGGACATGTCTCACATTTTATGATGATTTGACTTGTTTCAAAAAGTAGGGCCTTAAATATGATTATCATTATGATTTTTATTATTATTATTATTATTTATGCCAAGCCGCATAACTTCGCCTCGAAGGCAATATCTTCTGACCAGTCTTTTTCTGTCACTTTCCAAATATGGATCCTCCAGCAAAATGTGATGGGGGAACTGCTCCTTCTCACACTCACAGAATGATGTCTGGCATCTGACAACTTTGTGGAAGTGGGCTCTTAAGCAGCAATGCCCAATCCGAAGCCTGGAAATTGTTCTTTTCACTATATCTAGATAATTAACAATCAAACTTAAATGGATATTTTGATGTTTATAATTATTGTGCGAGTCTGGAAAATGAGAGTTGTATGAGCTTGTTGGTATATAGTTAATCATTCTCTCGGTATAAAATTCATTTTTTTTTTACATGGAAAGCTGTTAATTTTGACAATACATTTATGTAGATAAAATCATTAGTATTATTGTCAGTGCCATTGCAGTTTTGATCCCAATTAATGGATGTTTATGTGCTACCTCTTATCCATCCATCCATCCATCCATCCTTCCATCCATCCATCCATCCATCCATCCATCCATCCATCCATCCATCCATCCCTCCCTCATATGGATT
The DNA here is from genome assembly GCA_033807755.1 of Ellobium chinense. Classification (NCBI taxonomy): domain Eukaryota; kingdom Metazoa; phylum Mollusca; class Gastropoda; order Ellobiida; family Ellobiidae; genus Ellobium; species Ellobium chinense. The sequence goes on from JAWQUT010000319.1 coordinate 761,748, forward strand.
TCTGAACCCGATCTTTGTTAAGCACATCACAGTGACATAACATGTGTAGTCTTAATGTCATTTCAGAGGATTCCAAATTGGAATCATGTGAAGCCTTTGCTATCATTGGGATGGTATTCGGCGGTCTGGCTGTTATCTTGGCTCTCACTGTTGTTATCCTGCCTTCAATGGGGAAAAGCTCTCACCCTAAAACCCCACTCCTCACAATGGCAAGCGCCTTGGCCGGCTGTAAGTGTATCTGCTGAAGCTTGTCGTGCTTGGGGTTTCTTGTGACAGAGGCTCTACTTTTCGGCAGTTTAGGGTCTTAGATATGACGGATGAAAGAAGTGATGTTTTTTGGTTGTTTTTTTACCTGCTCTTCCATAAAAATTCAGAAAACAACAACAACAACAACAACAACAACAACAACAACAACAACAACAACAACAACAGCAACAACAACAACCTCTACAGACTCATCATATTCACAGGCTGACTTGTGAATCCAAGTGCCCCACACTATAGTGAGAATAAAAAAGGCGAAAGGAAAATGGATATACAAACATTAGACTGCTGCCGAAAAGCAGTGTCACAGTAGGCCATTCCACAGGGGTTGTCCTGTCAGTTTCTTGAAAAGATTTTTGTGCTGAATTGAAGAGCGTTTTTCCCAAACTCGGTGTGTTGTCTCTGAATGTTTTTTAAATAAAGGGAAACAACATTAAGGTCACTGCTCATCACACATATATTTTCATTTATTGTTAAATGACGTGAAATTTGAAAAAAAGTGCAGATTTTGAGCTCAGCTAGGTTCTGAATGAATTAACACAGAAATGCATGTTTAATACACCACCAACTCCTTTTTCAACGAAAGTGAATTTACTGAGTTTTGGAAGAAAAAAAAAACGCTCTTCAATTAATGTCTGTGCATTTCCACACAAGCGTGTTGCCTATGCACACGCCTTCCAGTAAATAATATCTTGCCAACACTTTTGTTTTGTTTTTAACTGAAACGACAAGTTTCATGGAATGGTCCGTGTTTGTTTTGCTAGCAGTAGCTCTCTCAGGACAACTTTTATAGTTGTAGTTCCCTAGTCATTCACGATTTTTTTCCCTAAATTTATACTTCACCGGCCCACATAGTTAACAAAGCAGAGAAAGACAAGAAGGGGAAGTTATGGATGAAACAGCAAGTTGAAAAGGTGCTCGAAACACTGGAGGTCTGTTGGGTTTGGGGGGAGGGGAAGGGGGAAGGGAAGGGGTAGGGGGAGGTGGGACGGGAGGAATCCTGACATAGTGATTGGTGGAGATAATCGCTAAAGGCAGTCGCCATAGTACCTGAAAAAGAAGAAGAAGAAGAAGAAGAAGAAGAAGAGAGATATACCCTATTACACCCCCATATGTGGAGTATAGAGATAATGATATCATAACAGAGAACTAGTCAGGAATCCAGACGTTCTCGGGAGAGGAGGAGGTGGACAACCAAACCCAAACCACATCTACATGCATTTATAAAGAGCCGCAGTGCGTCTCGTATGTCAAGTTACTTTCACCTGGTCATTATCCGGGTTCCAAAACCCAGGCCAATTTAATGCTATTCCTATTAGCCTTAAAAAAGAAAGAAGAAGAAATGCAGTGATGTAAGGGATCCTCGTCAGTGAATAGACCAAAGCAGTCATTACAAGGCGCGGTTTTTTTTTTCATATTACTGCCCTTCCTTCTGCAAAATTCTTGCGATCAGAGTCTGTCGAGGAAATTGGCCTCATAACGGCTATATGGCCAATCGGAGTTGCAATGCTTATGCACCCAACATCCAACTGGCAAGGTGGCTTTATTTTCGTCATCCAAACGAACGACTTGCCCTTAGATTTTACTTTGCCTCCCGCTGTGACTATTTAAGGTAATGTTTCGCCCTTGGTTCTTGCACAAAAGGACCCGACTAGATCCCCTAGGACCAGTGTTCCACGTTCCAGTGATGCATACTCCATATTTTCAGTTGATTTGTCAAATTTGAAACCTCTACTTAAAGCGACGTAAATTTCTATACTGGGCAAACAAATTAAGCCTGCAAGCTGGCCATAGATTATCATTTTTATTACATGTATAGGATTAATTCGTTCATTTACTTTAACAGAGAAGGATAATATTTCAGTTTTGTTCTTTTGTTTTTGTTTTCCAGTCTTCTGCATCCTCATTTGCGTCATTATCTGGGGAGCTGCAATTCACGCTGACATTTCTTCTGTAGCCAGCATCGGCTACTCGTTTGGGCTCAGCCTAGCGGGCGGAGTTCTCTTAGCTATTGGAGGAGTGCTTGCCTTGGTGGGCGGAAATCAACAAGTTTCGTAATCATCAGACCTACATCTTTCTTGCACTTACATTGAAACCCATCATATTAGCTGCCTTTTTTGTATGCAGTATAATATATTTTTTATACAATTGATGTTCGATGTCCGTTTTTTGTTTTTTTTTAAATAGTCGGTTGATGTTTGATGTACCGTTTTAAATTTTTATAATCAATTTTCACAAGTATCCTATCCTGACAACACGTCATCCACCCGTCAGTACGGCGTGATCAGAATCATTATGGGTTTATGATCGATCGATCAGACAGACAGACAGACAGACAGACAGACAGACAGACAGACAGACAGACAGGTAGGTGGATATATAGATAGATAGATAGATAGACAGACAGATAGATAGATAGATAGATAGATAGATAGATAGATAGATAGATAGATAGATAGATAGACAGATAGATTGATTGATAGGTAGATAGATAGAAAGGTAGATAGAAAGATGATCAAACATACTAAAATATATTCAGAGTAGTTTCAACATAGGCTTAACAATGATGATGGTGATGATTTCACTCGTTTATTTCTGCTGAAGAAGGTATTTGCCAAAACGTTTTGACTGTTTTACAATTCATCTCATAAAAATATTGGATTAAAAGTTAATGATATCGGGTTAAAGTAAATTTTGCTTCTTTTACAACCGTGATGATAATGATGATGACGATGACGAATAACATTTATGCCAGGAGATCTTTTTAGATTGAAAAATTGGCCTTTATTTATCTGTGAAAACCTACCTTTTTACATCTGTTTTGAAGTTCTTAATTATTCAAAAAAAAAATCTTAAATGATGATGATGATGATGATGATGATGATTGATGATGATAATGAGGTTGGGTGGCAATTAGAATATACGTGTTAGAGTTAGTGATAGTATATAGTTATGGTTTTTCGTCTTATTGAAATGAAATTAGGGTATACTTGGTGAGTCCTATTACTGTATACCTTCATTGTTATTGTTCGCCTTTGTTCCGTTCCTTGGATATTCAAGCTTTTCAATTTTCATGACTTTTGATCACATTTTTTTTCTCTTCTTATGACATTTCATTCTTAGTTTAATGATTTTCTACACCTAAAGAAGGATGCCAGTCCGAAAATTTGTGTATTAAATTTTTTATATTGTTTTAGTTTTGTTTCTTTACTTGTTTACATTCAGTGCGGATGAATGTTTTGCAAATAATGATGATGATGAAGATGATGATGATAATGATGATAAAAGACGATGATGAAGATGATGATGACGAGATAATGATGATGATAATAATGAAAATGATAATGATAATGCTGCTGCTGATGATGATGATGATGATGATGATACTTGACCGCCTTTCACGACGGACGCCTTGGCCTCACCACTGGCAGGTGTGGTGGTACTTGTGTGTCCGAAGATGGCTGATCAATTCTATGCGTACATGGAAGGTCTGTACAGCTTTGAGAACAACGATACCAGTTCATACTAGTTTGGTTATTGCAATTTGACAAAATGATGATCCACACCACTGCCTTAGCAAAAGAAGTAGCAGTCTCTAGGCAAGCCAAGCAGCGACTTATGCGGAAAAGACAGGAAACAGTGCACTGACTCGCTAATGTGTTATATCTTTGCCTCAAATATTAGCATACTGACCACTGTTGATTGTTGACACAATCTCCTCTGACACAAGTCCATTGATAAGATGTTCTGCTAACAAATTTGCAACCGTGTATGGTTGGCACCATGATGCCAAGCTTTTTCTTGCCGTTTTGTACACAAGACAACACATTTGTAACAAATCTTAAGTTGGTGTGCACCATTTCTCCCCGTGACTAGCGTGTGTCAAAGAAAACCGTATCTTTCACTAATAACATGGTATCTATATTGGTGCCATTGAATGCCTTGACCTAGACCTATTTGTATGAAAACTACAACCGCATACTGGATTTTCAAGGCCGGCGGTGGCCATCTTGGATTTGACCTAGTTATAATACACTTCCGGACCTCATATTTTGGTAGACTCTCTTTCTGTTGCTTACCACACCCATTTGGATCGTAAACCGGTGAGAAACATTTTGTTAGAATTTGTATTGGGTGCAGTCGTATATCTATACGACTATATGGAATACAAAGAAGACGTGTGGATTTTCATTTTGTCAAATTTGATTAGTTAAAGGCTCCTTGATAATGGTATACATTGATGTCTTGTCACATGGTTACAGATTGGTAGATATTTACAAAAATTGGTAGCATGTGGTCTGTTTTGGTCTACCCATGAATTTGGGAATTACGGAAAGAATGCAAAAAAACCCCAACAAAACAACGTATTCCTAAGATATTTACCATTACTGGTTACATCCAATTCTAAGACTCATCCAGTATTCGGGTACAGTGAGGGGAGGGGAGGAGAAAAACGGGGGACCAGAGAATAAAATGCTTAACAATAATAAAAAGAAAACCGAAGAATAAAATATAGGGCAAGTGTTGCGTTCCTGTAAGGGGTAAGGAGGCGCGACTCTAATGGCGGAGAAAATAAAAATCCCATTTTTGTCCCGTTTGTAGAAAACACTCTGACCCATCTCTGGTCATATAGATCTATTGCAAAGCTACACAGAGTTGAATGATGTAAAAGAAACAGAGAAGCACGCCAAGTGAAATTTACACGATAATTTGTGAAGCTATTTTGCATTTGCGACAACAACCTGGACATCCTCCAGCTCAAACCACTGTTGTCACAATCTTACACTTTTCATAGGCCTTGAAATCTCCTGGAATCAAAAGGGACAAAGTATTTTGACCTATTGTCAATGTGTGCTTTGAGAAAGGCTTTGGTATTGAGGAAGACTACTGAGACAAAAGGTAAGGTGTCGCAGTCCAGGATTGGGCTAGTGATAAAATCTGTTAGTTTTGTGCCATATTAATTGCAAAATGGGAAGGGTTAGGAGAAGGGTAAGAAGAAGTGTTAGGAGAAGAATTAGGAGAAGGGTTAGAAGAAGGGTTAGGAGAGAGGTTAGAAGAAGGGTTAGGAGAAAGGTTAGGGGAAGGCTTAGGAGAAGGATTAGGAGAAGGGTTAGAAGAAGGATTAGGAGATTGGTTTTTGCACTCTTAGTAGCAATATGTACCATTATCATGCTTTACAAAAAAAGAAAATACCTTGTAGTTTACTGAAATAAAGTTATGTTAGAAATTAAACAATAGTTCCATTCTTCTGTGCATCATCCTGTGAAAGGTAAATGACATGTGTTTGTTTCAAATACACCAGACTGGAGACATTTTTTAGAGTGACCTTTCTTTCATTACACCGTACAAGTGCTACACACTTTTTCTTCTCTGTAAATTTAAGAATATAGTTGTTGTCTGATCCCATTTCCTTCTCTTAACTAAACATTGCCTGTTATAAGCTAAAAGATTGAATTAAACAAAAAAAACGACTATTTTCCCTTGTCATCGGTGTCGTGTCATTTCAAGTAGATGGCATTCATGTTTCATTTGGTAATGAACTTTATTTTTTTTTTCAAAACTTGAATACCGAGATTAGATTGAAGGATTTTAATGATTTAGACTAACCTTAACCGGATTTAAAACAAATAAATGTGTCTTGCAAGAATGTATCAAGTGTATTTTTTAGGGATGGCTCATAATAATGCTATATAGTCTATATATATATATAAAAAAAGAAAAAACAAAGTGAAAAAGAAGACTTTTATTTATTTCGTAGGAGTATTGTTTTGCAAAGTCATACAACATCATATAGCTCAATCATAATTTAGAAAATAGTGTAAAAAAAACCAAACCAAAAAAACAGTGTGGATTATACAAATGCATAATAATATACAACATTGAAAATAAAACGTAACAAAGTAATAAACATCAGTGTTGTTATTGAGGTTGTTGTTTTGCTGTGTCTGTTGTTGTTGTTATTATCATTATTATAATATTGTTGTTTTTACCTTTGTTGTTGTTATTCTGTTGTTTTTGTTGTTCTGTTGCTGTCGTTGTTGATGTTCTTGCTGTTTATGATGATGTTGTGGTTGTGGTTGTTGTTGTTGTTGTTGTTGTTGTTGTTGTTGTTGTTGTTGTTGTTGTTGTTGTGCAAGATTCTTTTGTCCGCAAAAAAAAAACAAAATGGCGTGACTGTTTGCTTGCTTGGTCACGTATAACTAGTGGTGGCCAAAATTGTAGAACATAATAACTGACAGGTATAACGTTTGACTCGGGATCCACAGGTCGTGGGTTCCATTCTCGCCACTGTTATGTTGTAATGCCCTTCGAAAGTTATTTCTTTCACATATTCGTAGTCCAAACGTGTGTAAAATAGGTCCCTGGCTATTAGCAGCGAAAGATATTGTCAGAACGCTGTTGATGATGGCTTGTAGATGGCAGCAGGCACTGTGCTCTTGCCAGAAATATGCGCATTTTCTTACATGGTCTGTCCTGCCAGGATAATAATACTGTAAAGTCGCTTAATCGGGCCTCAACCTGGATGCAAGATTCACATACGCGATAATTACTATCGTATTCCTTCTTTGTCATAGTTTGAGGATTGTTTTGTTCAGTGAACAAATATAACTATAAACAGTCCATTATTATATTCATGCAAATTGAATCCATCTTTATCACGTTATGCTTACAATTTAAAAAAAAAAATAAAATCCAGACATGCAAAGTTAAGCCAGAGAGAATTCTGTTTGCAAGAGAAATCGAGAATGACATATATAAAAATATCAGTTATGTGGTTAGTGTTTGTAGACAAAATTGGGTTTCTAAATGGCAGGTTGGGCGACCTTATAGTGAGAAATAAATTTTCAATCATGATTTTTTTCATTGCTTTCCTATTATATAAGAGGATTTCTGATACTTAAAAAAAAACAAGAACAAAAAAAACCTAAGCTTAGAATTACAGTATAACACTAGGTGAAAACATAATTTCCATGATATCATTTCTGAGAAAAGGGAAACATGCTACTACAGCAGACAACGGTTTAAACGAAATCCCCGAAACCAAAGATTTCCAGCGTGTTCGGTTTGAACAGAGTTTCAGTTTAGACAGAGAAGCCAAAATGGAGAAAATGAGTTAGCCTTCTTGTGTCCTTTTCTTTCAGCAGTACTTTCGATTTAACCGTTCTCGTTTTAACCTTGTCGACCGTTTCCAAACCAAAAAAAAATGCATATAACTGATGTAAAAACAACGATTTACAAATATTTTGTATATAAGAGTAATATAATCAATGAATATCCATACTGAAGAGTAATGGCTCATGAAAAAAACAATAAGAAGTAGGCCTGAGACTCATGAAGTTTTTATTGTCTTGATGTATGCTCTTCAACTGACGTAGTCTCGACATCACATAAGTAACAAAGCTAGGAATCAGGAACGTAAAAAACTGAGCGTAACAAAATGAGATGAAAGGAACAAATCGCAGCAAACCGCCATATTAAATCCAGAGAAGAAAAAGAACAAAATGGTAACGAACCGCTATAATACTTATAAAATCAGATAAGTACAAATCTTGCCGACTTTCGTCTTCGCCACCCTGTTCTTATCCTGTTCTGATGGTGGCTCAACCTCAGCTCTGAGGGCTGGTAACCCTACATATGAAACTTACTGACCGCCGCCCTCGGCACCATGCATCCTTCTTGCTAGACCTCCCTGCTCTCCGCCCACAGAGGCTAGGACCACTCCAGAGGAATCCTCAACTTCACCGTTCTCAGAAGCCAACAACCTTTCAGAACGAGCTGGCTTAAATCCAACTTCATAACCCCGCACCCCTCCTGCAGCCATGATAATTCCGCCGATGAGGCTGAGCCCAAAGGAGTATCCGATGTGGTGGGATTCGGAGATCTTCTCGTGGACGGCAGCTCCCCATAGGATGATGCAGATCAGAACAGAAACCACTGTATCAGAGAATAGAAGGTAACAAGAGTCACAAGTATATTTCCATTATACCAATGTTACAAAAATTAAATATGGACATGCAACTATCAGCAGATATTTAATAAGCAGACAAACGGACAGACAACCACTTACAGGGATAGACAATCAGAAAAAAAAATGGAGAGATGTTGGACATATGGGTAAACGTTGCAGCTGGAGAAATATTATATAAGGCTTCATATGTCAAAGATGTAATTCAATACCACTGCAGGCAAATTAATATGATAACAATGGTTGACGACATTGACTATGAAATTCATATATTTTATTTCAGGTTTTGTTTCTGGACAAAGGGTGTTTCAGGAAGAAAGTGAGGCTTTGACACAATTTACAAATTTTAGCTACATTTTTACAGTTTGGGGGCATTTTGAGGTACGCAAATTTGACATTTTTTGTTTAATGTTGGGGTTTCTCTTCACATACTTCTCAGTCTAAATTTTCTTTTGTAAACTGTACATTTTGCAGATATCAAGACATGACATTCGTCATACATGTCATTTTCTTCGTAGACCACAATTTCTCCGGGCTTAAGCCTGAAGCTGTCATCTCATGTCTACATTGGAATATAATGATTAGGTTAGGGCAATGTTTGTTTGGTAAATGGTGATTAGGTTAGGGCTATATTATTTTATTTGGTAAATAGTGATTAGGTCAAGGGTATGTTTATTTGGTAAATGGTGATTAGATTAGGGGTAGCTGTCGATTAGTGCACGAGAGTGTGTACAGATGTGAAAAATGAAATGTTTTCTATAGCAGAGTAATAACTGGAATCGAGTAAAGATGGATCAGAGGGGTATGAAAGGTTATGGTTTCTACATATATCCAATAATCATATGATTCACAAACGTGTATTGTCTTGTGACGTGACCGGGATATAGCTTATCACTGAATCAAATCTGAAATTGAATCTACTTATTTCACGGCCCATTTCCTGTCTCCCCAATACACGTACGTCAAATGCTCAGTTCTTTGTATTGTACTGAGAGATATTTGAGACCTTAAGCATTAGCGATATGACATTTTACCATCGTAAGAATTACATTTGAATCTTGCACATTAACGACGGGATCTCTCATTATCGTAATAATTACATTATCTCTACATGTTGAACGCTAATAAGGGTGTACATTGCGCACCAGTGTGCTACTATAATTTCTATGAAAGGAAGAAATTCATCCTTGATGCGCAGCTCTCGAATAACCCTGCATATTGAACGCTACTGAGGGTTGCATTCAGCACCACTAATGTAATTCGATCATAATAAGAGATCCCATCGTTAATGCGCACGCTCTTAGATAGCTAACTTTACAACTTCTGCTCTCTCACAATGTGATTATCCGGCTAACAGTTTTCACCTACAGGCAGCCACAGCACTTCCCATCATGAACTGTGGGAACTTAGGATGTGAGGATTTCCCAAGGGAAGGCAGAAGAAAGATCAGAACCCCAAGCACTAGAGCCAGGACTCCCAGCAACACTCCTATGATAGCAAATGTTTGGCAGGCTTCAGCATGTGCGATTCCTGAGAAAAAAAACCAAACCATAATGGATCTTTTATTCAATAGTGACCATTGATGGATGGATGGGTGGATGGATGGATGGGATGGATGGATGGATGGATGGATGGATGGATGGATGGATGGATGGATGGATGGATGGGTGAATTGGTGGATGGATGGATGGATGAGTGGATGGATGAATTGGTGGATGGGTGGATGGATGGATGGGTGGGATGATGGTTGGATGGATGGATGGATTGGTGGATGGGATGGGATGGATGGATGGGTGGTTGGATGGATGAATTGGTGGATGGGATGGATGGGATGGATAGATGGGATGGATGGATGGATGGATGGATGGATGGATGGATGGATGGATGGATGGATGGATGAATTGGGGATGGATGGATGGATGGATGGATGAAATGCCCCTAAAAGATAAATAAAACATCAAACAAGATTACAATCTTTCAAATCTTCTTAGAATGTAGCAGCCCCTAATCACTTACTCTCAGTGAGCGGGTCACAGTCGCTACTTCCGCACACTTTCCACAGCCCCAGTACTTTGTAGTTATCGTCACCACCGTAATGAACAGACCATTCAGGAGTAACCGTTCCCATGATGTGGACCAGCAGACCAGTAAATAGGACACCCAGTGCTATTTTGAACGGTTTTCCGCCTCCTGTAGAAAATAGCTAGAGTTGTCGATATACAGATTGACAGAGAATTGATTGCACTCAGGAAGCCAGAGCCCGCTCCTGCCAGTCTGAGAAATAAGGGAGGCGGGATGATAGACAGAAGAATGGATAGAATGGAATAAGTTGAGAGTTAGCTGCATGGAAGTGATTGGCAGCAGTTAAACAGACAGGCAAACCGGCAGGTAGATAGACAGAAATATAGACAGAAAGACAAATAGACAGACATTCAGACAGATGGGAAGCCAGGCTGACAACAAGCAGACAGACAGACAGATTGGGACAGACAGACAGACGGACGGACGAACGGACGGATTGACGGACGGACGAATGGGCGGACAGACAGACAGACAGACAGACAGACAGACAGACAGACAGACAACTGCAATTAAGTACCATTCGAATTTCACAGGCACAGATAGTAAACAATTACATGAAAGAAGTGATAATCACAGCGGTCACTTAAATGTTTGAGACAGAAACCCGTGACAATTAATTCCAATTCACTCATCAAATGAGCTTAAAGGAATAGGGGTACCTATCTGCTTCACACCCTAAAAAATCTACAATATTTTTTCATAAATTTTTAACCCCTTCCAAGTTTACTTCGCCCGAGCGCTTCCAAGAAAATACAGCTTGAAAGTCGGGATTTTCACACCCTGCGGGCCGCCATGACTGGTCGTACGGTTAGCGCAGAATGAGGCTTGACGTCAGAAAGCGAGAGGCAAGCTAGTATTTATTTGTGCAAAGAGAATTATCCATATGCAATAACTTTCGTTGGCTTTAAATGTTATGCATTTTTTTTTTATTTATCGTCGAGAAAAGTCTTTTGTTAAACTGTGTGAACAACTGCCCGACTTTGATCGCAATGCTGTAACTTTAGAAAAGGGAGGATAAAATAATATTTGAACAAAATGTACATCTGTCTGACCACTGTTTCAGTCCCGTTGTTTTAAATGTATGCATAGCGTATGTATGGTTGTCTGTGTCTTTTTTTCCCCCCTGTACTGTTTAATGAGCTCTCGTTGATCTACAATTCTGACACTATTTATCATTTGCCTGAGGGGCACATTAAGATTATTAAGACGCCGCATTGCAGGATAGGGCTTGATTGGCAGCTAACTATTGTCTCAGGAAGTGTTTTCTGCGCTTAAGGGCGGTGCTAGTTGCACCACTAGTCACATATCAGTCAATATACTTCGAAGAACCGGTCAAACAGCTGGCATGTCGACGCGAAAATTGTTTGACACCCTTATATTGGTCAGAGATGACCACGGGAATAATTTGGAGAATACTTCTTGTGAAATCTTTTATGGTTTGGAAAAAAAATAACCGGTTTTTACGATCAAAGAGAAAAAAAAATGAAATGGACCATAGCAGTTAGCATGAGTATGCCATGTTCAGCATAACAACAGTTACGAGATGGGGAGGGGAAGGGGAGAGAGGGGATAGATGGGTGGGCACAATTACAGGGGTGAAACAATTGCATTTACATTTACGATGTCTTTGAGGTTGAGAGAGAAATAGAGGGCAAGGGAGGGAATAGAAGCAATGAGAGAAAGTAAGAGCCTGAGTTGCTAATGAAAAAAAGCGAGAAGGCAGGTAATGAACAGTGACTCAGTGGACAAAAGCATCTTGGCTGCTCTCTCTTTCTCTCTCTCTCTCTGTCTCTCTCTCTCTCTCTCTCTCTCTCTCTCTCTGTCTGTGTGTCTCTCTTTCCATCAGCGTCTAGTTTTTTTTGTTTTGTTCGTACCCCCTGTCTGCTCCTAGATTTGTATCCCACCATCCTATTGCTCCTTTCCGTATTCTCCCCCCCCCCCTNTCTCTCTCGCTCTCTCTCTCTCTCTCTTAATCCCTGGAATTGTGCCTACCCAACCCATTCTAGGATCTATCTCATTCTCCTCACTGATAGTGAAGACCGATTCTTTCTTTCAAAACTACAAAAGTTTTAACGGGTATTTTATAAAATACTTCTGTGGCAATCTCTGACCAAAATAAGAAGATCAAAATAATTTCATGCCAATGTGCTCCCTTTTTGGTCTGCTCTCGAAAGCCTTTTGATTGATTTATGACTAGTGACACAACTAGCCCCGCTCCTAACCACAGAGAATTTGACTGTGGCGGTGTCTAAATTATCTGAAAGTGCTCCTCGAGCAAATGACAATTTTAGATTGTCAGAATCTTAGGGCAAATGAGAACTCACTAAACCACACAGCAGACAACAATACAAAGACAGTGCAAACATTAATAAAGGGACTCAAACAGTGGTTAGACTGATGTTTCTTTTTCTCAAATATTATTTTATCCTCCCTTTTCTAAGGTTACACACTGCGTTCAAAGTCGGGCAGTTGTGCACACAGTTTAACAAAAGATTTTTCTCGACGATGAATGAAAACAAAAAGGTATAACATATAGAGCCAACGAAAGTTAATGCATGTGGATAATTCTCTTTGCATAATAACTACTAGCTTGCCTCTCGCTTGCTGACGTCATGCCTCATTCCTGCGCTGACCGGACGACCAGTCATGACGGCCGGCAGAGTGTAAAAATCCCGACTTTCAAGCTGCATTTTGTCGGAAGCGCTCGGGCGAAGAAAATGTGGAAGGGGTTAAAAACATTTATGAAAAAATAGCGTGGATGTTTTAGGTTGTGAAGCAGATAGCCGTCCCTGTCCCTTTAACCTCAGGATAGATGCGACATCCTTGATGTCGAGATGAGAATGGACGTGGTGGGGGGCGAGGGGGTGAGGGTGGAGCATAGAACTGAAAAACATGCTATATGTGGAGCTTTTTACCTGGAGCTTCTTGCGGGCGTTTTCCCGAGAGAATCAGCACCCCTCCAATGGCCATGAGAATTCCGCCAGCGATGCTCACTCCAAATGAATCACCATAGCTTATATCAGTATCCGATTGGGAATATAAAGATTTAATCTCTGAGTGTATGGCAGTTGCATATACGATGACGCAAACCAGCACACAGGCAACTAGATAGGAGGATAGAATAATAATAATAATAATAAAGAAAATTTTTATAGCGCCTCACCCCCGAAAAGCTCGAGGCGCTTTACATTGCGCACATTTCTTTTAAACATCAGCCATATTACAAGCATAAACATACACACATTTCATAATATAGACATACATTTCAAAGATATTCTTGATACTGCAAGCATTCTAAGTACGGACTGCAGTAGCTACTCTGACAAATACTTTACAAATATATGTGTCTTTAACTGGCATTTTAATGATTCAAAAATGGAAAAATTTCTAATATTTTCTGGCAATGAATTCCAAATAAAAGATGTAATAAGCAAATAATACCCTTGCTGTTCCATTTGCGATATTTTCATAGAACATTGACAAATGATAATGAAACTCAAGAGCGCAGGTCGAAAATAATTGTGAAAAGTCTTATTTGCATTTTACCACCACTTTTTTTTCCCTCGTAGAAAACGTTCTAAAGCACCAGACTATTTTCCATTATGACTCATTGTAAGGGAGATAATCAAGATATTACAATCCTCCGTAGTGATATTCAGTGCGGTGCAGTACAGTCCATACAGTAGAACCTGGATAATAAGTATGCCCTTGGCATATAGAAAAAAAGAACAAAAACGTCCTTAATATCGAGAAATACAGTGAAACCTCGCTATACCGCCATCCGTTATACCGCCATTCCCGCAAACCGCCAGCTTTTCGCCGTGGAACGGATCTGACACCTATACAAAGTCACTAAAAATCTCGTTATACCGCCATCCGCCATCCGCCAACAGTTTAACTGTTACATTCATAACTTGAGTATAGTAAATACTGGTCGTTATACTGCCAACGTAAATTTAACCCCCACTCCCCACTCTCCACCTCTACCTAAATCCAGCTAACAGACGGAACATCAATTGGCGCCACAGTCTGTGCTTGTTATTCAAACACCAATCCTACTACACACTCTTCGCTCTCAAGGCACTTAAACATGACCGTGGTCGGGAATCGAACTCAGGGCCTTTAGATCTTGAGTCCAACGCCGTAACCATTAGGCCACGCTGCTCCACAGCAGATTCCACTGTGCTGATCTACCTACTCCAGTGGCCGTTTGCATAATCCATAGTTAATTAACGTATTACGTTACTAATGTTTTGGGAGTTTCCCATGGTTACCGCACTGCGTTAACTAACGTATGGATTATGCATACGGCCACGGGTGGCTTTCTATGTTTACGAAGTGCTTTTGACAAACAAACGTAGACTTAAAAGTGACCCAGTGCCTTACATAATGGGGAAATGCAACTGGAGATTCACCTAAGTTTCAGACATCTTCTGTTTTCGTACGGCGAAATTGACTGTCCCAAGGACTACGTAGTTAACCAAAAGAGTTAGGTTTTAAGAGAACACATCATTGGAAAATTCCTTGGTAAATATCAAAAGGCTCTAGATTCCATAGAGTCCATGTAATTTATGAATCTGAGGTTACAATTATATCATTGTATTTCTATATTTCCTAACTATTAAATTAACCGATCCTAAATGCCGTCTAAACTATGCAAACATCATCTGTGTGAATCTGTTTGATTGTTTGTTAGATGGATGGAAGGAGAGGAAAAGAAAAGATATGTGTGTAAGTGAGTGTATGCCTGTGTGTGTGTGTGCGTGTGTGTGTATGTGTGTATGTGTGTGTGTGCGTGCGTGTGTGTGTGTGTGTGTGTGTGTGTGTGTGTGTGTGTGACTTTAAGGCAGAATATATTGGGGGTATACTTACATGCAATAATGGCCAGTATCATTGAGATCTGCGGGAGTTTGTCGTTTCTGGGCCTCCCTACTGCCGGCAAGATGACGAACAGTGCAGCACATATGAAGGCAATAAGACCCATCACCATGCCGAGAATGGCAAGTGCATCACAAGATATTTGCTTAGCGTCTTTTCCAAGATGCAACATTGGGAGAAAAGAGATAGATGAATGGATGGATGGATGGATGGATGGATGGATGGATGGATGGATGGGTGGACGGATGGATGGATGGATGGATGGATGGACGGTGAATAAAAGCTTATTCTACTGTGGCCGCATTGGATGCGGCAGTAATTCGAAATCTGAAATATCAGTCTCCAATACATACATCAGAAAGAAAAAACACAAAAAAAAGCAAAAAACAGCTGTAAACGGCAAAATTAACTTTACTATGCTTTTATCAGAGCTTACAATGCATATATAGTGATGTTCCATTTATCACTATTAGTGCATTGGATTTCTATGCAAACTTACACATCCAGGCACTGAGTCATCTTGACTTTAGGACAATTTTTTTTCTTCGGAATTTCCTGTCTAGATATATAATGACTTCGTTTTACATCAAAGTGTATTGTTGATCCTTCATAACTGCATCAAGAGAGAGAATTCGGAAACATCTATAGCTAAGATTACGCATAAAAATATTCAAGAGACACGGATGAATTCTGATTTCAACATCTGGTGCTATATAGGTTACAGGCCTGTAATTGTACTTTCACTTTTGGGTCCTACGACTTAGGGAGTAAATTTCATCTCCACTTTTCCCTCTTTTGGCAAGCCCTCCTTCCAGTAATAAGGGCTCCAGGGGGGAAGTTTTGATATCATGGGAAACTGTGTCCATTTTTTTTTTTATTTTGCCAGGCACTATTTAGCCCTGGGCTGGAACTGCCAGGTCAAGGTTGTGCTCAGACGGAAGAGGAAGGGTTTGGCGTTGACCAGTGAAAAATGTAGGCTCTGTTTACAAATAGCAACCAAGCTTAAAATTTCAATAGGATTGCTAGGGTTGGGTAAGTCTTAAAATTTGAGCCACATAATGAGCTTCAATCTGGTATGGGTCTGGGTGAAAGCTAAAACTCTGGGTTCAGAGGGCAGCTCAAAATGTTAATATAGCCCATAGAGGAAAAAAGGGTCCAATCATTTTACAGGTCTGTAACCCTATAGAGTATTTCCACGACATGAGTAGGTGGGAGTAATATGCCCCTGGCCAAATTTGCGCTGACGAGTTCCGTCTGGCTAGACCGCTCACTTTGCCTTGCACTGAATTGTAAATATGGTTGGAGGAAAGCAGTATTGCGTTTGCTGCTCAAATTATGCTGGCAAGATCATAGATAGAAGAACGGTTTCCTTGCACAGAATTCCTGCAGACCAAAAGCTTGAGAAGATTTGGATCCAGCGGCTGAAACTGATGAGGAAGGACTTACGAACGATTTCCCGTAAGTATCCTCGAAGTGCCGGCAACCGCCGTCTTATTGGTTACCGCGACTTCCCGATTAAAATTTGCCTACAGAATCTTACCAGACTTTCAGATTTTCAGCAAAGACTATTTTCACATCAGTTAAACTTTATTTTGAGTTGCAGACGTCAATTGTCGCCTTGAAAAAAGTATCTATTGATGTCTCTGTCGATATTTCACTACCATCGGCGTCGTGCCAGTTACCGCCTTCCTACCTCCGGACCAACATGCAGCGATGTGGCGACCGGAACAGATTTTTTCCTGTTAGACAGGCTAAAATGGCTTCACGAAAAGCCAATTTTCCACACTTAAGGGAAAATCGAAAAAAAATTATGTAATGTCGGCTAATGCCTAAAATGTATGGCTTTATTCCTTTTTAATAGTAATTAAATAGTTTTTCTTTTTTTGGGGGGGTTTCCACTTCTGTGTAAGGAAATGGGAGAAACTAGCGTCTCGGCTTTGGGGAAAAGCACAGGACAAGAGTGGCAACGCGAACCTGCGGCCCGCTGTTTTAGCAGTGTTAGAAAAGGATATCACCCTTCATCCCCCCCCCCCCCCCCCCCCCCNCCCCTCTCAAAAGAAGTCTCGGCTCGCCTAACCAGCTCATGTTTCTTCCCAGACAGTGATTGCCCCTTCTCCTTCAAAAAAAGCTCTCAACTCTTTGATAGTCATCGATGTAAAGGGGCATTTACACGTGGGGATTGGTCGCATGCGAGACAACTCGCGACTTCTCTTACGCAATTTCTCCCCAACTTATTTCCATTTAGGCCTGGGCACAATTCGGATAAAAAATCCGAATATCCGGATTCGAGTCAAACACCCACTTATCCGATTTTTCGGCTCGCGACCCGGATTTGTAAACGAATCACCTGAAAAACGGGTGTATTCTTGTCTTTTTTCCGGTACTTATTTTATATAATTCTATTCCATATATGGGACAATCCTACAAAATAAGTACCGGGAAAAGAGCAGAATTAACCCGTTTCAAGAGAATCGGTTACACATTCGGATCGCGAACCATTTGCTGTTGGTTTGAACCGGCTATACCCGGTGTAAATTTTGAAAAATCCTCCCCTTTGAAAAACATCGCAACCTCTGGTAACGGCCGTAAAGATAACGAAAATTAAGCGCATTTCAATGTCCATGTTTCAAAAGAGCACAATTATCAACACTACAGCAAAGAGATTTATAATCATTAATGCTGTAGCGATGATATAATCAATTTACGCTTACCTCTACTGACATGAGTTTACCGGTTATTTTTCCGGGTAACACATGATAATCAAAACAATTCAGTGGGTTTCGGGTCATTTGAAAAAAGCGGATCAATTAACCGGTTAACCGGATTTTTAGGAATGGGTGCACCCATTTATCCGGTTCATCCAAAGCCGAGTCATTGCCCAGGCCTAACACGTAGCGATCTCTTTGATACAAATCCCGTGACGCAACGTCAGTCTGCCACTTGTACGGATTTTTGCTACGGTGGGGTAGGTGGCCAATTGAGAACCCATTTTCAAACCAAAATTGAACACAAAATTCGCCTCTAGAAAGTTATTGGAAAAATCGTGAAAAAACAGTGATTTGGGTGCAAAAGCAGATTTCCTTCATTTCAACAGTGAAATGACGGTGGTTTTTCTCTTAATAATGCTTCTACATTAGAGAAATGTGTTGAAAAATCACTCTTAGGTAAAGCAAATGACCCGGTGGCAACACGCACTCGATAGGCTTGCTCTCGCTTTCCCCTGTTGCTATATTATTATTTGGATTTAATCTTCCACAGGCATTCTAGGGATCTGTACATTTCAATAAAACCCAAGATCGTCTCCTTGGACCACGTCGCCATCGTGGAATCTACACACAGCGTTGGCGTGTAGCCTGGGCACATGTACAGTGCCAATGCAAAACAATGTGTGTCATTTTAATAATCGCCATTTTTTAAATCTTTTGAATAAAGCATTAAATCGAGGTCTGTGCGCGTAGACTTTGTTAATTTTGATCCTCTGATTACGAAAATGTCATCAGTTTGATGCTAGGATGAGTATTTAACTATTTATTTGCAATTAAAAATCACCCCACTCAAGAAAACATCAAAGGAAGCCGCCACGTGATTTAGTGGCTACCGATCGCACGCCCAAAAATCAAGCAGCGCTTGATTTCTGGGGACATGCGATTTTTCGTATTGAGTTCATGCGATTTTGCGTTTACACGTGGCAATTTCTCGCCATGATCCTTGCTCGGGACGGATCACGGGGATAAATTGCTACGTGTAAATGGGCCTTAAACGAAGGGGACGCCATGACTGTGACAAACCAGAACTCGCCAGGCCAAAAACATTAACCGGAACACGCAAATCACGTGGAAACACTATACACCTAAATGCATGATCGCTGTCATTGACTACTAGACTATCAACTTTTGTCGTGGTTGTTGATGTTGCTATTATTGATATTGTTATTTAGATCCTGCTGTTGTTTTTGTTGTTGTTGTTGTTGTTGTTGTTGTTGTAGAAGCGGTATTCGTGGCAGTAACCTACAGCAAGGGTACAGTGCCTACCCGGTTCAAACTTTAGACACTCAGGGTCAGAGTCGCTGCACGCTTCCCACAAACCAAATCTGACGTAGCCACTGCTGACCATAGTCCAGTTCGTTGTAGCCAGGCCTACGGTGTGCATGAGAAGACCGATGAATAGTAGATACCCACCAGCAAGGAGTTTGGTAGTCACTTCGAAGGGCAGAGCCATGATTCAACCTGAGACAGATTTAAAATAACTGGGACGCTAAAGCTGGTAATAGATACAGACACACAGACACAAAATACAGAGACATACTCTTACACGTGCGCTCGCATGCACGCACACACACACACACACACACACACACACACACACACACACACACACACACGCACACACGCCACACACTTGATTTTGTTTTTTTCCTCAACCTAAAAGACACTGTCTTAGCACGGCCCGCACCGGGGCCTATGGGACAGGTGCTTGACAAAAAGAAATCAACATTTTTGTAGCTTGAATGTGCTTCAACTTTTGGAACGAGAATGCCCCATCACTCTTCGATTAGAGATTTAAAATTTAATTTTATATGCATTACCTTTATCCGGCAATTTAGTCACCACTGTCCCTTTCAAGAAAAGGAGGAACTTACTAGTCTAAAAAAAACAAAAAAAAAGGCCGAAATTTATCACATCGAGAACGCCGTTAAGAGGCAGTAGAATACAGTCAAACCTTCACAAAAGACGTGTTGTTATTTGTAATTGTGTCCTTTGGGTGTTTGGTCAGTGACTGGACCTCGGTTCAGACGCAAAAATTCATAGAAAACAACAAGAATTTAATGAATAGATTCTAAGAAAGCAACAATAATTTGTAATGATTTCTCCCCATGATGCGGCACTTGAACGCCACTGAGCTGCGCCTAGCACAGTGCGCACAGGAACTTATGGGGAAAATGCAAGACAAAAATTATGTAATTTTTTTGCTTTGAATGTGGTTAAACGTATTGAGAGGGAACGTTGCATCACTCTTTTAATTAGAGATTTAGAAATTAAACGTGTTTGATCTACTTTTCAGTTACCACTGTTACAAGATAGGGGAAACTTAATGCAAAGTATATTACATTATTATATTATAATAGTCAAAGCACCCGCAAATTTGCGGCGTTATCGTGCGATGCAAACGACCAAACTACATCTATAACATTAACACCGCTTCTCTCTTTGTAATTATTGTGCTCATACGCGTCATATCGGTTAATCTGAAAAACAAAATACAAAGAAAAAAAAACGCTAAAAATTAACGATTTTTCTCAACGTCAGCCTCTCTAAAAACCCGCCATATTTTTGAGGAATTTGGCCTCAAAACACCAGTTTGGCTGCAGACACCACAACAGTAGTAATGTCATGAGCATTATCGTCCATGAAAAAAAAATGGAACAGGTCATTTGGATATGGGAAAATCGATTTTCTACATATTTCGGAGACAATCAAGAACATCGCTGACCACTAATTTTAAAGATAAAGGACCAGTTATGGTTGGTTTGTTACTTATACATAATGAAATCAGTGGAGAAATTGACCCCCACGATGTGCATGGCAGGAAGCGTTTCTTGGCTATTGGTACAGCTAAGTCTAGGACTTGTCATCTTTCTATCGGAAAGCACCAGTATTTGCAACGTAAGTTCACACGGCCAAAGTCATTTTCATCTTTTTGTAACGATGATTATGTTCACATTGGCGATCGACTCTGCTACGTACATATTATTCTCGACCCGGCATCTGATACAAATGCTCGGTTTCAACTTCGGGGAGCGGAAGTAAAAATTTCAGGGGCGAACGGCAAAAACCAATGACGTATACTCCATTTAAAAACACCGAACTGGGACCGTATTCACGAAACAAAGAAAATTTTCGTAATTATCAAAATAATACGTTTAAGGCGAAAATATTATCAAAAGAAACAACTTCAGACCACAAGGAAGGTATATGCAAAATTTTGGGTTGGTTGGTGCAAAACTAGTCAAAATATGTCACGAGATATTATATTATTTCTTTATTATATTGTATTATATTATATTATATTATATTATATTATATTATATTATATTATATTATATTTATTATATTTTATTATATTATTTCTATTATATTATATATTATATAATTATATTATATTATTCTAGTATATTATTATATGAATATAACGCTTCGCACAGTCATCGCACACCCGTCACTATTGAAATCTACCAGTTTGCACTCAGTTCCAAAGGTGGATTATTTATTGTCTTCCCATCCCTGGCATCTGGTGATCCTATCCTAATGCATTTGTCAGTTGCCAGTGAAGATGAAGTAACAGCACTATTTCGGTTCAGCGGTTGGAAGGAGAGAGAGGTCGTCAAGATGGAAGTTGCCCGATGCCCCAAATGGGTTTCCATGGGGATCGGTCAAGGGTACATCGCCAAAAAAACAATATTACTTGCCATGAGCTATTAGACGTTTTTTTTTTTTTTCCAAAGCTCAGATGCGTATTTTCATTACTAGTCAGTGGGAATTATTAGAACTTGAGTGGAATCAGTCAATAATAAAAGCAATGTTATGTATAGCAAGAAAATTTGCGCGTTTGTAACCAAAAGCCCTATCAACTCTGTGTTTGTATTTCTTACGAATTAACCACGTTGTATCCGTGTTCCTTTCAAACTTTTTGATGTAGTTTAACAAAAACTTGTCACCATGCCCTTTCAAACATCGTGAATGGATGGATGGATGGATGGATGGATGGATGGATGGATGGATTTAATCTTAAATGACGAGCAAAACAGTTTTAAATTTAAACTTGTTTATCAGGCTTTAGGAGACAAAATTATTTTATTTCCTATGGCACAATTCACCGTTCCGACGCACTGTATACACACACACACACACTACAGAAGCCAAATTCTTGGGACCATCTCACAGCTTGTATGTTATGATGTTTTCAGTGATGCAAGTAAATCCTGTTACACAAATTATGGTGAGAGATAGGAGTAAAACAGTTCCATCGACAAAGTTGTGCCTCAATGAAATTAAACCTAACGGTCCATGTAGTACAGTCTACAAGTACTTGAAATGTGTTGTCATAATTTATCTAGCTGACAATAGAGACAACTGTGGCCGTAGTATGCATACTCCTTACGTTAGTTAACGCTTTGCGATAACCACGATAAACTCACAAAGTATAGTAGTGTTCACTGTAGTTAACGCAATACGTACAACCACTGATTCGTTGCTTGAACACAGATAGTCGATATTGAGAGCTTTCTCTGCAAGTATCGTTATCACCAAACCTACAGCCCTGGAGATAGAAATGTTACACTAAAAGCCTGCATGGGACAAGGACCATACGTTACAAAGACATTTTGGGATTTTGAAGTGTATGAATGTCGAAGTTATGAGTCTCTTTCGTGGCAAATCAAGAAGGATAAGTGGCTCAAGTTGCGAAACTCCGGGTTCAGCATACAGCTCATGTTTTGAAAAGGTCAACCTAACTTAATAGCCATGTGCATGTCCTGTGTTCAAGAGTACTCTCTCTCTCTCTCTCTCTCTCTCTCTCTGTGTGTGTGTGTGTGTGTGTGTGTGTGTCTGTCTGTCTGTCTGTCTGTCTGTCTGTCTGTTTGTCTTCTTCAGCTGCGAGGATTTAATTGGTTGTGAATTTAATGAGTTGAAACTGACTCGCTAACACATCTCCCCGTGAAATAGAATCCTGTTCCTTTTTCTCTTTTTTCATAAGGTCTACTACGTAACTAATATTATAAAGGTATAGATAACGTGCATTAGCCAAAAAATACATAAATACACAAATGACAACGGACAGACAAATGGCATAATGACATACTGCAAAAGTGGAGTTCTTTTTCATAATGAGGAACTAATTTCGCGAACCCTGAACGACGGGTTTCTCATGTAGATATAAGGAAATAATTCTACTTTAATGCAAAGTAACATCACAGGACTACCGATTAAACATATCTGGCAATCCTTCTTCGCTTTTATAGAGAAACATGTGTTTATCGATAGGATAATAAGGGGTTTTAACTAGAAACAACAGCATAAAATATGCGTTATCCTTGCATGTTTCAATCTTCTGAAGACATTATTTATAACTCAAACAGTAAGCCTTTGCAAATTACGAGTCAAGCGCAGGCTCGAAATTCGTGAAAATTATATCTTCGCGAAATAAAATAATGATACAGAAGTCACAGGTGTAGACGTGAGAAAACAGATCCTTATAATTTACGAAACATTTCAAAACGTTTTTTTTCCCGCGTGTCTTCCGACCTAGCTAGATCTAGTAAGTCAAACGTGTTATTCCCACTGAAACTTCAGAAATACTGTTTCAATATGTTGTGCTAGGTTTGTTAAATTGCTTATATTTGAACTTTTAAACAGTTCAATAGTTCTCTACATACAGCGATACACTTCAAACCATTAACCCTCCTCCCCCCCCCCNNNTGGGGTATGAATCAGCTTCCTATTCATCACTTATAATGGATATTGATAGATTGTGTTATTCTACAATATAAATCAGACAGGTTTTGTCAGTATAGGAGCGCTGTGACAAAACCTTCACTTATTAGGATTTTTTTTCCTCACCTCAGGTAGTAATAAATGTATTAAGTTTACATACATATATCCATTCATTGGAACCACATCTCTCCTACAGGTTTTTTTTTCTTTTTTTAAAACCGTTATGTTTCACCTTTGTTAAAAACATGCCTTTCATCTTGTATCCTTTGCCAAGGTTCCCCCGGACCTCTCGGTGTTTAAGGCGTATTTATCTATATTTCACCCGACTCCTCTATAGTAAAGCTCTAGAAATTACAGGCGATGCCCATGTCTCAGTTTGGCATCAAACATCCAATCAACAAAAACACACAGAATAAGAAAGAATGGCAAGGCAGGAAACAAAGGAGGTGACAGGAAAACAATCTCTCTCTCTCTCTCTCTCATACAAACACACACACACACACACACACACACACACACACACACACACACACACACACACACACACATACGTGCGCGAGCATATACACACACACACAATCAAATAAACATACACACAGAAATATATCGATGAGAGAGAGAGAGAGAGAGAGAGAGAGAGAGAGAGAGAGAGAGAGAGAGAGAGAGAAGAAGATCAGGATTGTGTTTAAACGATGTACACACAGGCCATTATAGTGTTCTATTTGACAGACAAAAATACAAATTTGGCGATAGGCTGGAAAAGGAAATAGATTTCACAGCCACTGGAAGAGTCCACTTATACAACCAGAAGAATGTAAGCGTCAAGTGATGGCAACAACAACAACAATAACAACAACAATAACAACAACAACAACAACAATTACAAAAACAATTACAACAACAACATCAAAGATACAGCGATAGGTTTACACTAGTTTTCACAGCGTGAACTCCTGAATGCTTTTGCTTTAAATTACGAAAATTAGGAAGGACAAATCGGGAAAACAAGCACATTGCGACAAAATATTCTAAAAGAAAGAAATTTTATGATTATATATTATTAGATAAGATTCATGGAGATCTTGCAAAGAAATCTAAAAAAATAAAATTAAATAACTTACGGATTGTATTCCTAGCCTAGGAATTGGATAGAAACGCAAACTCATGTGAATAAATCGCAGTAAAGAAATTCGTTACTAAATGGATGTGGCAAAAACATACAAACGCAGTGGTTGCAATTGCGGCAATCCAAGGGCGGAGTTAAGATCCGGGAGAACCCGGGTAGGAGGAAGGTGCAGGACCCCTCCTCATAACAGTAGAGGGAAAGGAGGAAAACACCCACACACACGCGCACACACACACACACACACACACACACACACACACACACACACACACACAGATACAAACACATACACACCCAGACACACACACACAGACACATACACACACACACACACACAAACACATACACAGATCATACACACTCACACACACACACACACACACACAAACACACACACATGCAAACAGGCACACACAGGCAAATACACACAAAGAAAGAAAAACATAATAGAGAGAAAGAGAGAGAGAGAGAGAGAGAGAGAAAGAGAGGGGAGAATGTTAATAATATCCCTTGAAACGTTTGTCTTGTAGTAATAACAGACAGGCTGCTGTCTGTCTGTCTGTCTCTTCCCACTCTCTTTTTCTTGTCACCCCCCTCCTTCTCTCCCCACTTAGACGTTTTTATTCGTCCTCAACTCGGGGCCACCAAAGAAACGCAGGGACTTAGCCAGGCAGGACCAATCCGAACCATGCCAAACTCCGCCTCTGCTAAGCATAACACGTGTGACAATGGTGACAACTACTTGTGAGGATGGTTTTGTAAGTGGGTGCTTAAACTTAAGGATGTGCCTTGGTTGACTCTCCACATATCTGCTAATCGAATATGAGTACGAGGAAGTCAGGTGTTGTCACTGTGCTTCGATAGGAGCCTAATTCATTTTTCGCAGATCTGAGAAACCGCGAGAAATCATTTCTAATGGCGAAGGAAAAAAACATTTTGGCTCATGTCTTTGACACTATAATGTATTGTAGCCAGTCAAAAATGGCATAGATCGGCAAACTAAGAACTGAGATTATATTTAGACTAGCTCAGATGGTGAATCCAGCCACCCAAAATAGATAGTTTATGTCGCTTGTTGTAGAAATGAGAGTAACATTATTTTTATACGCGGAAACATTGATTTTGTGATAGATTCAAAGGTTTTATTAGACCATAGGCCAACATAATCCATTACAATACAATATTACATTAGTACAATCCACTGCCAAGACATAAACTGTGTTCCTCATGCACACTATTGCCACTCATCTACCACTCACTCATGTAGCTGACACTCAGACTTTCGAGAGTTGAACTGACACACAAATCATGACATTACCGCTATCATCACGCACTCTCTTCAACTATACTCTCTGCTTGTCACTCCTTGTGATAAATAGTAACAGTGGATATATCAGAGTTTTTGTGAGGCATCTTCGAATTATAACAAAATAAATTTAATCTGCATTAACTCTCAATTTTGTTTTTCTCCATCGCGTGGGGTAACTCCCTGCCACGTCAAACAACTATCATTATAGTAATAGGAATATAGTCCGACCAGAAATAAATGGAATATTTTTTTTTTCTCCGAAATTTTTCCGCTTTGGCTTGACATAGCTGGTTCAAACTTTGCACACATATTTTTTTTCTTCTGTTGGTCCCTCTTTAAACATAGACTATTTCTTTGAAGAAAATGGCCCGGATACTTTTAGATTTGGAATAACCTCATGCCGAAAAACATGTGATTAAAAATGGAAAAGATAAAGGAAAGCATGTGTCTCCCCCCTTCCTCCACCCCCCCTCCCC